>JAHZMZ010001254.1:0-13365 GCA_027743805.1 Lepidocyrtoides sp. E14 | reverse complement strand
TTGAATTTTGAAGCATTAAATGTTGATAATAACGGCATATTTTTAGGGCATATTTTCTGATTTTTAACGGCATAATGGCATGCATATTTGACCGTTTTATCGGGCATGAAGATCCGGCATATAATTATCATGCATGCATACAAACGTAATATGTATGTAGTAGAAAGGTTGAAAAAGACAAAAGTTCAAGAAGGTTGTCGGGAATCAATGACAATTTGTAATTAATTAAAAATGCGCCTTTTTGTAAAAAAAAGGCACATGCAGCATTGCAACAAACATAAAAACTCTACTAAAGAAGTGATACACCTAGTCAATGCAACGAATATTGTGTACAGCGGTTTAAGTTTCCAAACGATGCACCTAATTTACCGAGACATACATATAATTGACTGCTGGTGGTTGTTTATTACGTGTGATATGAGTATCTCTTATATTTCTAAAATTCTTCCGTATTTACCTACCATTGGCTGATAGCCAACACTGATTTTGCCCTGAGACTGGCAATACCCGACCCGGAACAATCCCTGAAAGTCAAGATCAAGAATGGAAAAAGACGTGATGACGGGAATCACTCGCTCGTTTGTGTTTGCTATCGCTTACATACCCTGCACTCAGTTTGCAGAATTTTTTTCTAATCATAAACTGCATCTTGTGTCTTTGTTGATCGTTGTTTCATTCTTTTTCCTTTATGGTTTTATAAACATTCACCGATTATTGTAATTTCCACTTTAATGTCTTGAAAGGTTCCTTCTACGTCTTTTGCGACGAGTCCCTGGTCTGATGACTTGTTTCAGATATGCTTGGTGTTAAGGCTGTTGTTTACACAATAAATTTAGCAAACTTGCTGCCGCCTCTTACTGAAAATGCCAATAAAATTATAGATAATTGCAGATAAAATCTAATATAAGTATATACATACACAAGTTTAACATCCCAATAATGCTTTAATATTTCTTACAGTAGTATTGATAGAAGGCTGATTTTTAGCTCATATATATGTTTATCTAGCCACCACGCTCTCGGCACAAATCTCTACGGACGGGTGGGTAGATGACTCAACGAGTCGAATGCCAAGGTTCTATAATTAAATAAACTTTAAAAAACGTATGCGTTCGAATAGCACAACGCCATTATTATTAGAACAACAGAGAAAAGCGAAAAGAGTGTCACTGATAGAGTATTAGTCACGATGAAAATGCGAAATAGGCCACAATGTGTGCAAATTTACAGAGAAATTGAAACGAGAGAGTTACTACTACTGTTACTTCTATTGCTAATATTGGGCTTGGCTTGCTGAGCCCGCTTGCTTTACCATTTTGTGAACATGATCAGTCCAACAGATTTAGTCTGATTCTGAAGCTGAATGATGATGTTGATGATCCTGGTCGTGGTCGTGGCATAAATACTAAAAAATGTTTTTAAAAGAAAACATAACATAGCTCTTAGAATGAATCTTATTACTATAAGGAGATCAAGTTTCATTTTTCTATGAAAATCATACTGTAAGACTATGCATGCACTATTATAATGTATTTATAATCATCACCAATAAGCGTTTTATCCAACAGCTCTGACTTTATTTGGTGAAAGCTAAATAAATTTTTTTTTGTGTTTCTGCATAGTGTCTGAGATTCGCTTGGGTGATAACGCAGTGGAGTTCTTTGTAAACAAGCATTCTCAGAGGAAAATCTTTCAACCTGTCACCCTGTCTCCAATTGTCTGTTCTATAATGATGTAGTCTTATATATCGTGCACTATTTTTTTGTGTCTCCAGTTCCATTTTGGCAAATAAATCGAAAGGAGATACCAAATTTCGAAGCAGAAAAAAAATTGATTTTTATGAGATCTATGAGCATCAATTTTCCTCATACGAAATTCTTCATTGAACTTTAAAAAATGTAAGATTGATTGGCGTACAAAGAGTAATGTTATACAAAGTTGTAACTTCTAGCAAGTATAAAGGAGAATAGAGAATAATAGCTTAACGTTGAAACTGTTGATTATAGCTAAAGTGAGGATTTTAATTCGCACACTTTAAGCCAGAAAGACGCAAAAAAAGGTTTTCAAAACAACTATTTCTCCGCTTGTGGAAATAACTGGATGGATTACATGCGGTGTACTATTATTATTATGTGTTTTTTCTTTACGGAATGTTAAGGTATGTATACCAGCCTCATGATAGCGGTATGGCACATGCTTTTAACTGCTCCGAATTTTCGGTACGATAACTAGCATTACGTTTTAAACGGTAACAAGAAATTTATACAAGTATACATGCTACGTAAGGTAATGAGGATTAGTCATACATATATTCCTATTTGCTATGCTTATTTCCCGAACTAACCAACCGACCGACCGTTGGTGATGATACAATGTTTAATGCGTGTGTTATGTGGCATAGCATGTGGTATGTAAAAATTACGTTGCATGCGGGGAATGCAGGCGCGTCTCGAACAAAAAGTATAAAATTGGATGTCGCCGATTCTCAACCTCCATAACGCATTCAGAGCTGGTTGAGAGTTGAGATCGGACTAAAGAAAGCATCCGAGAAAATCTGGTCTATATTACAGAACGAAAGTGAGAATTGTAAGCGTTGTGTCAGTGGTGGGGAATTTGATACGATAGTAATCCTCAAGTAGAGGCAACGAAAAGTTTAGTACACCAGTTTAGTTGAAAGTGCTACATTAAACATTGTACTTTACATTGTCCTTGTCATTCTTTTTTTTCTGAATTTCATTCATTCGTTTTCCCTCGTTATACTCGTCACCAGACTTGCGTGTTTTTAAAACATCGCGTACCAATTAACATTTTTTTCTCCTATTATTTTCTAATTAACTAATTGTATACTTCATCGTCGTGATGTCGTGCGACATGACCAGGACCACCATGTTGGGAACGGGCGAATACCAAACAGAAGTTGAACCAAAAGCAGGTAACATAAAACATACGTGATATATGTTCTGCCAAAATAAATGAATATTTTGCTATCATCTTACAAATATAACGCCCGTCATTACGACGAGTTTGGCAAATTAAATCGGAGAATGAGTAATGTGGCATGAAGGTTTCAATGGAACCAATGAGCTATGTCCTAATAACCCCATTTTTAAACATGACTTTTGCTTATATTTTATAGTACTTCAACAAATTGTGGAGCAATACGACGAAGTTGACCTCAATGGAGTTACAATAGACGCAAACAGAATCCCAGAAATTCTCAGCTCCCTCGTGAAGCATTACAAATCCGAAGAATTGGAAACTTTAATTGCAGCAGTAGACACAGAAGGTATGCAATGCAAACATACATTAATCTTTCATCGTGATCATTCATTTCAATACTTGCCATAAAACAGTCGTCGTATACACGCCGGAATGGCATTTTTGCAAGAGAGGAAAATGATTTCGTTCATTCAACATGGGTTTTGTACTGATTTTGAATTGATGCTTTTTCATTCGTAGGTACAGGAAAATTGGATCTCTCCAGGGCAGCCCAAGTAATCATTTACTTTCTGAAACAAGAAGCAGAGAGAAAGAAGGAGACATTTTTGAAAGTGACCCTTAAGATCAGTGCCCAAATCTGCATCGCTGAAGACACTGCTATGATCCTCTATTACTTTTACCCTCAAATTATCAAGGGAGTAGACGATGGCAAGTGCCAACTGCAATAAGTAGACTATTTTTCGTGTGCGTGTATTAGTATTAAAACCCCCTTTATAACCTTAAATGTACATATTATTTTATTGAATTCCCAGAAATAATTTTATTTTGTATGGAAAGTCGCAATAAAAGTTTATTCTGTGTTAATACCTTTTAAATACAACATATTTAGAAGCGGAAAAAAAATTTTGATTTGACTTGATGTTCTCACTTTTATTGCATTTTTTGCACATATAGTCCAATAGTTCAACTACCCATAATGGTTTGTTCTATAGCTCACAAATAGGCAACGTTACAGACAACGCTACAATGTTTTGTCATTAAAATGACATCAGCGGCAATGTATTTACTGCTCACATATATGAAGTAGGTTAGATGTCTGTATTTATTTACAGCTTGTCATATGAGTAGGCTATATCATATTTTATTTCATATGCTACTGAATTTTCTTCTTTAAATAAATGTTATCATATCATATTTTTATTTTCGTGAGTGGAATGAACTAATATGATCTCGCAATTGCATGGTGTACTAAAGACGGACAGAGAATATTACATCATTGTATACGTTGTCATTGCAAAATAGCGTGCGTCCTGATAAACCTACTATATCAAACTATATCAAAGAGGCGTTGGCGTTGTTGCAGTTTCTTACTTTTACCTTGCTTTACTGCATATTTTGCAAACATCGTCATCTCGTGGTTCAGGAAACTCTGCAACAAGTAGTGTGCGACGATGATGATGGAATGGTAAAGATGGCAAATTATGGAATTGAAAATGGTAATATGGAATGCAATAAATATGAAAAGAATAAATTTCAAATCATGTGGTTCAACTTTACATAATTGCATTTTATGTATAGGGTTTATCAAATATTATCAACTACCTGTGGTTTTAGTATACATTTTATAGTGCACAATAGCCATGTATGTTGTATGTAGTCACCCTCCCATCGCGTAGAATATAAAAAGGTAACAAGTGTTTAAAAGAAAACGAAATTGGTTGACTTCCTTCCTGAGACTATATGAAACTTCTTGACCTTTCCCAAGGGCATGGCACAGCGTTAGGAATAGCCTCGTTTAAAATCAAAGACTGAAGAAAATCCCTGAAAGCGAACGTTCATGCATATTTTGTCGTACAAGGATATATGCGTCTTTTGCATTCTTTGTCCCTTTCAACTGAATAATGCTTTCCTCATTTATTATCTAACTTGTCTAAAAGTGTGTATGCACATGAAAAAAAAACACTTTGGCAGGTGCTCCTCTGAGCTGATTTACAGAATGACATGGAATTTACTTGGAAATTCACAGTTTCAAATGTGAGAAAAGTACGTTGGTTCTTCCAAAGCTTTCTATTTCAAAATTTCCTCTAACTGCTGCAATTTAAGAATACTCACGTGTAAGCTATTTGAGTGACAGCATTCATCTGTCGAAGAACNTCAAATGTGAGAAAAGTACGTTGGTTCTTCCAAAGCTTTCTATTTCAAAATTTCCTCTAACTGCTGCAATTTAAGAATACTCACGTGTAAGCTATTTGAGTGACAGCATTCATCTGTCGAAGAACTCGGATTACTCGAGCGACCTGTCATTTTGAAAATAAGTCTCATGTTTCAAGTAAAGCAGCAGCTGCATCAACTCTTTTATAATGGAAACATCACTATTTAGCAAACTGACTCACACTCACATGAAAAACAATGCATTCATTGTGACTAAAATATACATTTACATAACACGTTAAAACAATATTACCTTAGGATAGAAAATGTATTTTAAAGATTTTTTTTTCAATATCCCGAATTACCCAAGAAAGCGAAACAAGTGAACCTTGACAGTAATAGTAATAACGGCCGGATATATTGGCTCATTAAAAACACAATTATGAAAAAACAAGCCAGCGAAGATGAAAGCAATTCCACACATGTACTTTGGCAGCCCTGGTAATTACTCCGTTGTTTATTTGCAGGATGAAATCGCATACGTTTTGGTAGACAATCTCTTTATATTTCTTGTAAGCACATATTGAGCCAATGCATTTTACATATATAAGAAATTCAAAGTCATTATTTGCACGCACGAGTTCCCAAAACTCTGTTTTCAAAATTGGAAACCTCGGTGCCAAAACAGAGAAACCAATTTCACAAACTTTTTTTTGTAGCACGTAAGTTATTTTGCCAATGCTAACAACAACCCATCTTTCGCGGTTTATACTTGGCTTAAGTCTGACACGCTGCATAGTAATTTCTTGCTGCAAGGTCAAGTTTACGGTAGACTACGTAATGAGAGTACAAAAGTATATGATATTGATATTTTAGTATTCTTCAAACCTTCATTGAACTTTTCCATCTAATGTGTCAGTCAATGCTGAAATAACAAAGTAAAGATTCAAAACGCTTCAACTTTACACAAATATCAACAGAGTAAAAAACCATCCTATAGTATGAAATAAAAATGTGTGGGATGGGAATAATTGAAACTTGGTCTGAAATATGCAATGCATCGTGGTAATCTTATAACTTTACAAAAAATAAATGTCTTCCTCCCAGGTTCCCTATATTTTACCTTGATCTGTAATGTTTACGTCTTCCTTCCGGGTCCTTATATGGTTGAAGAGGAAAAAGGTGCGTTTTTCACAGTCACAGCTCGAGCTCACATGCATTCATTTAGGTATTCAAATTTTCAATTCATGATGTAATATTAACCTATGTGTTATGATTTAAAGGAGAATATTTCCACGCTTTATGTATTTTTGGTGTCAACATGTCTTAAATCTCTAATCACTTGATTTGTCAATCTTAGTTTTGGACAAATTATTTCGAGAAGTGTAAACACGATGTTGAGTAGTTATTATTAGGCTTGCATATTTGCAATAATCACCTTTTTAGCAGTTTGTATATGTTGACGCATATGCGCGCATGCATTTATGATGTTCAATATTTATGTAGTGCATGAAATATAATGTATGTACTATGTACAAGCAATTCACGCAATAAATTCGTTTTGAATGCATAGCTAGTAGGAGTGGGTGTATTTTCGCGCACTGTCTTAAATCTCTAATCACTTGATTTGTCAATCTTAGTTTTGGACAAATTATTTCGAGAAGTGTAAACACGATGTTGAGTAGTTATTATTAGGCTTGCATGCATTCTCAGCAGCAAATATTTGCAATAATCACCTTTTTAGCAGTTTTTATATGTTGAAGCATATGCGCGCATGCATTTATGATGTTCAATATTTATATAGTGCATGAAATATAATATATGTACTATGTACAAGCAATTCACGCAATAAATTCGTTTTGAATGCATAGCTAGTAGGAGTGGGTGTATTTTCGCGCACAACTCGTGTCAATGCAGACAGTTTCTTCGTTTTATGAGTGCTCATTATTTTTGAAAAGACAAAATTGACTTTACTGACAAAAGTAATAACAAATGGAACAATTTCTTGGAAGTGGAATGAAATACATTGATTGAAATGTGTTTTTAGATGAACGTTTCGTAAACAACTCGCACTGGAAGCTCAAAGTTCTTTTCTCTCCTTAGAACGTCAGCCACCTGCTGCTTAGACTTTGGCTTTGGTGGAGGTATGGGCTTCGTGGTTAATTTTACTGGCTTCATAAGTGACGGAATTCTTGGTGGCGGCTGTGAAGGACGCTGTTGCTGAATAATCGGTTGATGATGAGATTGCGAATTCTGGTTGTTGTTGTTGTTGTAAATATTTAAATGTGGAGACTTTGGCGTGGGAGTTTTGGGTGACATTATATTCGTTGGGGACTGCGGAGTTTTCGGGGGCGTCCTATCCTGAGTGTATACACGTGGTAATGGTTTTGCTAAAGGTTGAATGAATTTTCTTCGTTCATACTTAGATAGACATTACATATGATTGGACAAATTTCATTGATGATATATCAATTTATAATGGGGTGATGACGGACTTACGTATTATATATGGATCCATGTTGCTTTTGAAATCGTCAAAAGATTTCCTAAGCTTTTCAGCCTCGTCTGAATCCTTTTCCCAAATCTCTACACTTGCGGTTTGAATTTCGTCGTCTTCTTCAAATTCTTTTAATTTCTCATCCACCAAGAGTCCATTTCGATCTCTTAGCGTTGACAACTCGGATGTTTTTGTACTAGATTTAACCGTCATCGTCGTTTCAAGTTGCACAGGATTCTTTTCTATACCAGCCTGAACCAGAATTTCACTGAGTAATTCAACCGGAGGAGGCTGACCGGATTTTAACGCTTCCTTGATTTTATCGCCTGCTCTACCTTCCAACTTTACAGGCACTCCATTTATAAGAAGTGTTTCCTCTGAAACAAATGAACTTTTCTTTTCACAGTCCACAACGCGTGCATTCTTTCCTGCAATTGATTCTACACGTCTTTTGATTTCAAAATCGTCCATTTCAGGAACTTGCGTCTCCGGGTACGCCATTTTTGACAATCAAAATTATCTAAGTAGTCAGACTGTCAGAGATTCAGTTTTGAAACTTGACAAAAGTATAAATCTCTACCTTTGTCCTAGGAAACTTTTTAATATTGTTGGTTTATTTGAACATAATATACACGTTGAAATATCAACTGCGTCAATGAGAAAACTACGCAGCTGATGAATTCAAGTTTATTAAAGAGCAATATTTATTTAGCTAGCTTTTTAATGTAAATAAGTAATGTGAGTAAATATTTTACACGTATGAGCACATACACAGCTTAAAAGAGGATAGCTCGGCAGAATTAATTAGTCAGAAACCCATACTGAGTAAAAAATGGTAATCATATCACTACGTACACTGTAATGTTGCATTTAAAAAATGGTGACTGGTAGTGAATGTACGTGTGGCTTCGTTCGCGACGTATAATAATACAGCGCAACGTTGACCTGTTCGTTACAAGCAACAAAAAGAGACTAACTTCATTCACGACATATCATCCCACACCAATTGTACGGTGCATCCATTAGCAAATTATCTGTGAGAAACTTATAAAAGTGAAGCAGTGAATATCAATTTGGAAAATTGAAAATTACAATACAATGACACAATACACATTCATGCTAGTATACAAGAAAATTTTTCATAGCAAGCATATTCATACATGCATTTTTATTTTTTATCTTATTCATATTGATACATATGGATGGATGAATGCTTGAAAAAAATTTGCTATTTATTGAATCCTCATTTTTATTACTGCTATACAATAGTTAGTTGTAAAAGAGTGGCAATTGCTAACAGACAGAAGAGAAGAGACAAATAAGAGAGAGGCACGCGGCACGAAAAGTTTAGTATGTAGAATAACAATGTAAAAGCGCTTTTTGAAAGTTGTACAACGAAGCGAATGCTAGAGTTAGAACGCCTTTTTAATTGTGAAGAATGTGCATGGACATTTATGAATTTTAAATCACTCATGACAAACCAGGAGTTATGAAGCTTGTAGGAATAAACAGAGAGCGTGTGCAATATGGTTGATTTTTTTACTGTGCCTAACCAAACAGCCCAGCCATGCCTACTACTGCTTGTTTTCAAATCAAGCACTGACACAAAAATTACCGTTTGTTCGTGCTCCACAAAAATTCTTTTCAATTTTTTAGTGATGAGCAAGCTGTTGATGTGCAATAATATAGAACATCTCTTGATGCACAAAATTAGGAAAAAATAACATTCGTGCAAGAGCATTCACACAGGTTGAAGTTGCTAAAACACGATTTAGTGCTTTTAACATGATATAACAACAGCAGGAGGGAAGGAGATGGTTACTTGTTACTTATTATTATACGAACAGATAAAAATTGGGCTTTACTATGGTGCGAGTTTACTTCAGCCTATTGTTCAGTTAGAACTAGAGAGGTATAAGTGGTTCCACTTTAGTATATGTACTTTCGATAATAATATTCGCCGGCAGAGAGGAAGTCTTCGTATAACAATAAGAAATAACAGCGATAGTTTTGTTGTTGTAGGTGGTGGTGGTGCATGGTTATGATGACGATCTCCGTCATAGTTTGAAACATGAGAAAAGTGAGCATGCTATGCCAGCCGTATCATAATAGCAGCAGAGGGTAATGACAAAATACGTTTGGTAGTTTAAAATTAGGAGAGACCAGTGATCTGAAGAAATAATACTTGGTTTATGGTATCATTTAGAAGTGGCATGTGAAGCTGTTATTACCATACATGTACTACAAGCTGGATTGCTGAAAGCGATCATGCCCATGTAACACACTATGTAATAGTACAAATAATTGAAGATATGATGATGATGATGCGTATTTAAGCATAGTCAAGGACTAATCACTTAAGAAATTATGCTTCCATATCCAACCGTATCTCAGCTATTACGTCAACCTATTGTTCTCTTACATTGAGAATTTGTGAGGCACACGTAAAATGAAAAGATAGTAAAAGAAGAAAAACACGCAGGTATATGCATATTTTATGAATGCGTGGATCCAAACATCGTCATGATCGTCAGTCTGAAGTCGTCAAAAAAATGTAATTTAAGTTATATACACTATATGAGGGGTTTTGGAGGACAAATGAAAAATAAGTCATTAGTAATAAGTAGTAAGTTTCTTCGAGATAGGAATGGGAAGAGAATAAATATTACATGCGTGTCAAGCCCAATCTGAATTAATTTTCAGGGCTTAGCCATTATTCTCGCTGGAAGGCATGTTAATTTTAATGATGAGGATTTGAGGGATGAGCTGACTGGTAGGTTGAGTTGATACGTTTACTAACCAACCACTATGATGCAAGTGCTCAGAATAGAATGGCATCATGAGTCATTCATTTGCTACAAATAGCAGCAAAATATTTAGTACATATCTGTTTGAATGTGTACTACACTAAAATCCTTAAGCAGTTTTCGAGCTTTTTTTCACCTGCTAATGAAATTTTTCGCTGAAAAGCTAGCATAACTAAGGGATTGTAGCAAAGCTAACAGTTGGGTAAGCACACTTATTCCTGTCATATCACCTGCCTGCCTGTTACATGCAATTAATTTGTTTTGTGCCGATATGCAACATTTGTTGTTGTCCAATGCAAGTTGGACTGTGATGTCAGAAATAATGGTAGTTTTAGTGGCAGGCGTGACAATGTAATGGCTGTATGTATAGATATATTATATGCATTCCTGGCAATGTCACACACGTGGTCATATGCTAGTTTTATTGGATTGAATGGGTCGTAATTATATTACAAGGGGCCATTCAAAAAGAAGGCCTGTAGGGGGGAGGGGGGTCTAGCCGTAGCGTGGCATGCCATATACTGCTAATGTAAAAAAATCGTGACATGGGGTGATGGGGGGTCTGAAAAAATCGATTTTTTGCGCGGCATTCTTTTTGAATGGTCCACAAAAAATGCGGTTGTAACCTGAGATCATCTATAAATATAGATACTGAAACAATGAGAAATTGCTGTGATAGAATTTTAATTTTTGTGTCCTGTTATGGTGTTTCCCTTGTATTCTTGAATTTTCTGTAGCTTTGCTGCACAAAATTGCACACCTTCTATTGTCGTTATCATTCTTCCCCATCCCCATCGCCTCTTTTCTACTATATGCACGACGCCACGGCGTACTGATTTAGAGACCCTGAGGCAAGGTAACCAGTCTGCTTACTTTCTCAGTGTTAACCAGAAAATTACAAGAGTGTGTTTAAAATGTACTTGACTGGTGGAACGTCCAACGAACAATCAGATCAGTGATCTCTTGATGACACTGATTCCAAACTTTTCTAGTTAAGTTTAGTTACGTTCTAGTTAGAGTTATAGCTATTTTACATTTTTCAGGTACCTGTCGGGCACCGGAGGACTTCAATACACTGTTCATTCTGTAGGACTACGTCGGAAGTATCTACCAAATTTGGTGAAGCTAGATATAGACATTTTACACATTTCGGGCACCTAAGGACTGTGAAACTCTGCCCATTCTGATACCAAATTTAGTGCAACTGTGTGATTTTATTACGGAGTTATAGCCCATTTACACATTCACAAGCCTGAATCAGGTCCTTAACGGGCACCTACGGACTCCAAAATCAACATTGGTCAAGCGTTCACGAGTTATCGTAATTAGGTATAGCAAACAATAGAAGAAAAAAGCTTGCGTTGCGTTACTTACATTACTGAGTAAGTCAAAAGCTTGCAAGAAAATTATAACCGCTACGCGCTAATAATCATGGCTGAGCATGGAAATCTTTGCGACTTCAATTTTAAAAAATAATCGAAAATTTGATGAGAATAGAATGTACTGCGATAACTGTATTAAGTAATCTTCTTTCTTCTTTCCAGATACTGTAATAAGAAAAACCTTTTTGTCTACTGATGAATAATATAGTGTCGTTGCATATACAAATAAATGCAATGAATACATATTACTTTTAAATCGAAATAAGTCAACGCAGTTGCTCCAGTTTTCAGGATGTTAATAGTTCGTGGGCGTTACTGTGTGTTAACTGTTTTATACGGTTAATTTTTAGGTAGATCATGTTGCAACTATTAACTTGTCTAACCTTCCAATACAAGTCGTTGACTCATGGCTCATGTTTACTCAAATGTAAAATGGCTATAGCTTCTTAGGTATAGCAGCTAGCTTCACCATATTTGGTATGTAGACATTTCCCACAAATTCCAAGAGAATGAACATACATAGTTTGAACGTGCTCCGGTGCCCGACAGGTACCTCGAAGTGTAAATTTGCTGCAACTACTTAGGAATGGCAGCTAGTTCCTCCAAATTTGGTATGTAGACACTTCCCAAAAATTCCTAGAGAATGAACATAGTTTGAAAATCTTCAGGTGCGCGACGGGCACCTGACAGTGCAAATTTGCTGTAACTCCTTAGGAATAGCAGCTAGTTTCACCAAATTAGGTATTCCAAGAGAATGAATAGCGTTCCAAAGTTCTCAGGTGCTCGACAGGTACTTTAAAGCGTAAATTTGCTATATCTTTCACCACAGATTTTCAAACCATGTCAATTTGACCACGGTCATAGTCATACTTAATTAATCAAGCAAAAGTTCAAAATTTCGTGAGTTTACTTTTGCACATATAATCCAGGGTTCTTGATTTCGTCACTCTGTGTGTGCGTCTGTCTGCCAGGTAATCGATAGCTCCGATAACCACGCAATGAATTGACACAATACTTGGTGCATGGCATAAATACATACACATACATATTTCAAACTCACTGCAATCATCTCAAAATATTTCAAAATCACCCTTATGACCTCCAACGTCTCAAACAATTTCAAAATTAGTCTGGACAACTCCGATCCCTCCATTATTTTCAAATCGTCCCAATATCTCTAATATTTTAAGATCTTTCCAATCATCTCTAATCCCTCCTGAAATTTCAAAACTACCTCCGGCACTTCTTTTCTCCGAAAACGAAAGTTTTTTATTAGAGTTCTACACTCTTCTCGTTAACTTTTTAAATGTGAAGCAGCCAGGATGTTTTCAATACTAAAAATATTGACAGTGAGACAGATCAATAAGTGACTTCTCTGTCTATGTATGTAGTCATTTGGTTCTCTTTCTCTTTAAATATTATTCAATGCATGCAGATAATGTTCTACAGTGGCTGCGTTGATCAACTGTCATCTTGTTCGGAAAACAGTGGTGCTGTTAGAAACATCGGCAACGCCAACGCCATAATAAAAGATCAACAAAAAATTTTGTCAGCAATTTTTAAAATTTTACACTGCGTTTTTGTCTCC
>JAHZMZ010001253.1:0-11159 GCA_027743805.1 Lepidocyrtoides sp. E14 | reverse complement strand
AGAAATGAAGACGGTTGGTAATAAAGGCCCCTGTTATATATTTTGTACACAACAAAAGAAGCAAATTGAATTCCTCACCATCATCATTAGTATTTTTTTAAATGTAGAAGAGAATCATTGCTGTAAATTACTAAGAGGGAAGTCGAAAACGAAATAAAAAAAGTATGTAGTGCATTATACTGACATTAAGGCTAGGTTGGACAAGCCACAAAAATTATGACATGAGGTTTGCTCCATCAGTCTTGTCGTAGTAAATGTAGCATGTGCACTTGTTGTACATTCTTTTAATAGTAAATAGGGATATAATGATTACGCATTATCTTCATCATGCACAGAGAAAAAGCAAGAAACAACGGAATGCGTATTTGTCGTGTAACAACAGACAACATAACAATGAACAATGAATCTTTTTTTTCCTACTCTTCTTACGCTCTCCATTTCTTACACGCTTAATATCAACTAAAATGTAAAACAAAAAAGTTACATCACGCATTTGGTTGGACAAAACAAACAGGGCATATCTGCCAGCAGCATGTCGTTAAGATGATGATTTAAGTACCTTCTTGGCATTAGCACAATGGGCCTTTTTTCGTTGTTTGGTGGTAGAGATGCAGACTCTTATGCAGCAATTTACAATGGTAGAGGTACAGGGGAGAGAAATACGCACTTTGCACCGTAGTAGACGGCAGCAACAAACAGACCAAGACGGAGAGAGTAGTAATTTCTCTAGTTACTCAATGATGATGATGATAATGACGAGAGGACGATCTTTGTGAATTACTTGCATATAAATTACACACACACACACATAAACAAAAACAAAGCAAGGTTGAATGGGAGACTCACGCACAGACGACGGGAGAATAAACTGACTATGAGATGATGATGATTATCGTGTCATGATCAGCTTTATTTGGAGAAACGCAACAACTCTGTGAGCTTTGCTGGATTTAAACTGCAGCAACCAGTGTGTGTATGTGTGTCACTTTTAATGTTGTTTATGAGAGCGATCTTATGCCCTCGATTTAGGAGAACAAAAGAAAATGTTTGTTGTATAATAATAATGATCTTGAGCATGAGTTAAGATGTGAAGAGGATGCATAGATAAATATGTCTCAGATAGTAAGATAAATGGAGTCTATAGGTGTGTTGCTCGACATGATGCAAAATAGCCATTATTTGTTTTCGTTGATTTTTATTTTTGTACCTAAGTAAGTTATCTAATCTTTAGAATTCTTATTTGGCTACTTACCTTAAACTTTTTGAAGGATATCCTGTTTATTCCATGCGGTACACTGAACTACAGCAACACGACCCGACGTGGGACGGCTAGGGATGAATTTAGAAAGGGAAAATCTTTGGAATGTTTTGTAGGTCAAATTCTAGGTTTTGGTAACTTTTCCTACATTGTTTCGAGATTCCAAGAGTTTCACTGTTGACCGCAATTCCAGATTGCAAGAAAATGCTTCCAGTTATTTTAAAGATATATAGATAAATACGTGGAGTTATTTTTGTAAAAGTTTTGACAATTTTTCAAAAAAAAGTTAGCAGTTTCTCCCGAAAAGTCAGTCAGATTCTCCATTCAATGGAAAGAATCTGTAACGCCCTTTTTATAAATCAAGTAGTTAAAAAGGGCTGAAACCTGTCCAGAAAGTTTTTTTTTTCATGGAGTAACAACACTCGTAACTTTTTTCCTCGTTATACGATTGCATAAGAAAGTTTTATAAAGATGATGAAGACTGGCTGGTTTTTACTCTCTCACACGCTTTGCCCCTCTCTCTCTCGCTAGCTGACTTTTTTATTCTGTAAAAAGTCAGTCTACTTGGTTCAGCTCTTCTTCTCACAGGGCTGGTCAACAATGATTCTGCCGGCGGACTGAGAGTGGACCAGGAGAGTTGAGAATCTTTTATTCAAACGTAGCATCCACCATACCACACTTTAAGTCGGTCTTAACTTTTTTACAAGACTGCAGAAGCAGCAACATCGGTGGTTGTGGTGGTGGTAGGTGGTGGTGTGATGATGATAATACTTTCAAAAGAATGAAAATAGTCGATCCTCTTCGGGGCTTTCTTCTACGCTTCTCTCATGATGAGAGTAAAGCTAGCCGTCATGATGATACCTTACATGCACGGTAAAACAGCATTTTCATATCGTAAAAAATAAACGGCATGCCAAATACTGGGTTTAGCTTTCATATGAACTTTGAAGATGATATTATGATAAACAACAATAATAATAGCGAAATGTCAAGTTACATAGTAGTAGGCCCTGCCTTTGACTTGCCTTTCCACGCCATTCCTTAAACCTGGCACTTTTCATTCCATTTGATTTCGTCTCAACCTTGCTCGTCAAACAAAACTCTTGTATATATTACGACAAGAAATGGAGCTTCTTTTAATAATATGCCGTGCTTTCGTCGTACACTACAACAAGTCTCGTGGTCTTTCCATCATTATTGCATAAAAGCAGTGTAATGTATACACAGGCGAATAATATAATATTAAAAGGAAAGAAGTGCAAAGTGAATCAAAAATGATGTCTTCTTGGCTTTGAATTTGCAGCTACCTCACCAAAAAGCGTAGCATCAGCGTACATTATGCAAGTTACTATCAACGTCTAAAGAATAATATTAATATTAACCAGCACTCTCAGCAGCGTCTTCTTTTCCCCTCCGCGTGATCATTTCTTATGGACCATGTAACATTGCTAAGAAGAACATAAGATGGATTTAAGATGATGAAAATGGCCCAATTTTTATACTTATTATTGTCAGTGCGGTAAGATGTAAGAAAAAGGAAGATTTAGTTGTAGTAACGAGTTACAACATAATAATCACAATCAGGGACAGTTACATGCACGGTAGCAGCAGCAGCACTAGCCCAGCGAGAACTACCATCTCAGTCAGTCTTGCTTAGGTCATTATGAAGCATGAAAAAACACGACACAACTTCATTACTATCATTAAAAGCAAAAAAAACGTTGCTTAGAATTACAGTTTTGTTAATTACAATGCAAGTTTAGATTGCCTTTTACTAACATCATCGCTATCAAAGGTTTCACAACAGGACTCCCTTAAAAACCACAGATTTGAATGCTGTATATCGTTTTATTCATTAAAGGTACCCTTCAACTGAATGTAAGGAGGAAATAGGAAGAAGAGCATAAATCCTAGCAGCATTATCTAAAAATATGCAGACATAAGATGAGAGGTTGAATTTAAAAAGCTGGCTTATATTGTAGTAACGTTTTAAATTATAGGTACCTACTCTTTGATGACCAATGACCACTCATAATGTTCATTACAATTACAAGTAAACAAATAATATGAAAGCCCGGGGCTCAATAAAATGATGATGATGAGATAATTTTAATGTTCACCAATACGGAGAATAGGGCATGCGGAATTGTATTTTATCGAAGGAAACAGCCCTAGTTCAGATAAATATCTGATATTTTCATAGCTCACAATGAACAATGTCATTAACAATGTTTATCAAGATTATATTTTATGTATGGGCGATAAAAAAAATTTTTACGAGAGGGCTAGTTTTAGTTGAGAATGAAAAATGACTCGAGTCTCGTTGCATTTCTTGCTTTGATTAAATAAAGCTCAATTAATCGAAAAAAAAATTGTACAAAGGATAGAAATTGTGCTGGCATGTTCGGTTTTTGTTCTGACAGACTTGGAATCTTCCCATCAACATTTTTATCAGAGCGTTCTGATTCCCATCCAAGATGAGTTTCATTAGATATTTCAAAATATAATCCGTACTACGAAATGGTCGTAATCTACCCACGCCGCTAGTGAAAGATTTTGTACATTCTGTACATATAGGTAAACCGTAGACATCCGATGGGAAAGGAAGGAGAGAAAGAGGTAGATCAAACATTCTCTATGTTTATCTATCTCTGAATAATGAAAAGGACAGTAATGATGACTGTGGAGAAATGCAATGTAAACGACTAGAAACAACATCAAAAGTACAACTCTGATCTGATATTAGGTCTACATTTACAACGTGATTCATTCTCATTATGAAATATGTATATATTATGCTCTATGCATGAACTGCAATAAAGATGATGAATAAATTGAGGTGGAGGTTGATATGAAACATTTCTCAAAAAGTTTATTTTTTGACCTCAGCACCTCAGGTCATGACGATAGCATCTCATAAGCCATCACATTATGGGATGTGTGTAGGTTATGCATGATGACTTATCAAGTTGCAAACAATAGACCAAACATATTGTGTACATAGTGGTGGTGTTGGTGGTAGTAGTAGTAGTAGCCAAACCAATATTTCACTATGAGTTAGTTTCGTGGCAATTGTGGAAGCTGATGTATGGAGATATGGAAAGCGATGAACGAAGAATATTTTTAGTCACAAACAAAGCTGACTCATGTAAAAGTGAGGAACAAAGTCAGTTAGTTGTTATATGTGAGCAAAAATCGATCGATCGATATTTTTATTCTCGTTCTAGGTTGGAAGCAAATCTTTCATATGAGCTTTAAGGGGATTTATGAATAATAGCTTGTGAGATGTGCATCATGTCATACATACTTTGAAATGTCACGCCAAATGAATACCTCACCCGACGTTATTAACTGCGTTTCATTTTCAAATGAAATTGGTTAGGTACGCCTAAGCGAAAAAAAATGATCCAAATGACAAAGAAATATGATGCAATGATAGAAAAGTTTATAGCTCATTCGTCCATGTGTACATACCTACACAGAAAGGTAGATTCGCTGTAATTATTTTTCCCTCTATTTGATATGATTGAGTGCTTAGCCTGAATACTCTCAGCTCTTTTGATGTCCATGAAGTTTTACTTATTGGATTGAAGATTTTGGAGAAAAATATGCTTTAGATGCAAGCATAAAAAATGTAATATTCGTATTTATAGACAACGCGGTATGAAAGTTTTGATTACTTTTGACATGTACCAAGAATAATATTATTCCATGGTTCATGGTACATAACAAGGTTGGATTAAATTGGATTGAAAGAGGAAAGTAGAAAAATGAACGAAAAAGTTGAAATAATGGTGGCGCTGATTATGCCATCAACCTCGTACTTTTTCTTCTTCTTAGGTCATGGACCATTACACATACCACACGAGAGAGTCGTCGTCGTCATCAAGTGTAATATCTTGCAAAGAATGGTTGGAGTTGTTGTTGTTGTAATTGTAATAATAATAAGATGCAAAAAAAAGACATTTTGTTTTGATTTGTACACATATTAGTATTTATTCGTATGACTACTCAAAATATTATGCTCAGTATGGGCGGATTTGTTTTCTTACGTTGTACACTGCAATGATGGTACTTTTACCACGAAACTGAACAGACAAGAATTAGAAATATACAAATGTATGATTATGATTAAGTGCGTAATCATGTTCGTATTAATGGATGTAGATGATAAGCTGAGGTTGTTGTAGATGATGAGTACAATAATACTTGGTATTGAGCTGAAAAACCAAGCCACTCAAACGAGTGAAAATGAAACTTGCGATTACAGAGAGGGAAAATGAAGTGACTATGATGATTTTAATATTTAGTGAGCTGTGATGTTGTAGGATAGGTAAGTTATATATTATTATGTAGTTTTGGTATGAATACATCGTAATAATGAGCAAGCATGCAAAAGGTTGGATACCACTTGTCAGTGTTTGTCAAAAATAAGGTGGTTTGTGTATGACAGGCTGATTTTAAAGAATGTTTACACATTATGTGAAACAAAAAACGCACGAGCTGTTTACGAAAAACAAAAAAAATCTCAAGAAAATGAAAACGTAATTCCAAAAAAGTCATAACCAGTAGAACTTTTTTTTTGAAAAATTATGCACGCTTGTAAAACAAAAATTAAAGACTTTTGGGTGAAGATTGCATGCTGCTGGAAAACCAAAGTTTACTGATCTGTACGTACGTCGTTGTGCTGATAATAAGCACCTTTTGGTCGAGGTTTTTGCACAAAATGCATCAAATAGGTACAAAAAACAAGAACTGCAGCAGCGTTATTGATACCGAGTTAATTATACTGTTTGCCTCCAATTGAATTTTTATAGGATTTCACTTTTACCCTATAGTTTGCCGAATTATTCATCAAAGAGGCAGTTCTACAAGGTATCGTTCTTGCCTCCTTCAACATTGAAAAAAATACATACCTTTGTGGATAGTTTGATCTGTCTCATTTTATTTGGAAAGTACGGACACTATATCCACACCGAACAAAATGAATTGAAAATGAAGTGTCAGCATCAACAGCAATGCCAAGTGGAATCACTGCCGCCGGTCGTCTGCCTGACTGCATTAGCTCATTAATAATGAAATTGTTTGGTAGTTTGCAGGTGGAATGATAATATGCATGCAGCAGCAATAAGCTATTCACTACGGATCAGTGAAACTAGACAGTTGCTTGTTGGATAATGCACTTTTACATTTTTTTCAACCTGGTAGGTATATACAGACCAAGACAGTTTTACTACTTGTTTGTGTATTTTGTAGGAGTGGGTTTTTTCCAATTGATATCAGAATAAATGAGCAACTATTGTTGCAGAAAATTACAGTGTTTATTGCCCTTCTAGTGTGATTTTGCTGGCATTGAAACAGCATAGCATTTAAAAAACGAGAGAAATATTATTATTGGGCTCCTATCGCAAACAGACATGCATACTTACGACTTCATGGGTGCTATTTATAGGTATATAAAAAAAGAATGCAATAGTTTGTATCTGGATCCAATAGAATCTTTTAAAAGAATAAAATAAATTGNTATTTATAGGTATATAAAAAAAGAATGCAATAGTTTGTATCTGGATCCAATAGAATCTTTTAAAAGAATAAAATAAATTGCACAATAACAATATACATTTCAGAATTTTTCAGTCACATTGGAATCGTTATCTGTATAGACAGTATAGAGCTGTCAACGGTTCGTGCATAAACATCAATCTTGTTCGATAAATTTTCAGATGCCGTAATGTTCTCATTTCGACCATAATTCAAATGTGAAATTGCCTTCGTAATGCTATATAACCTGTTACTATAAAACCACCTCCTCTTTCCTCGCGTACTTCAGTAGTACAAACAAAGTTTAAAATGAAACAGATAAAACATACATGAGCATTTTCTGTTAGTAGATATGTACCACTCCCATCATCCAGCTATTTTCAGCTTCGTTCAACTGAAATTCATTGACATTGAACCTGATGCATCTGAAAATCCGAAACATGAAGATGAGGATGATGTAAATGCATCAAGAATCACAGCTTTGCTATTTTTTTACAGAGGATGATGACTTTGTATCACAGCTTTGTGCATTCCATGACCATGAAGTGGATAGTTCATTGTAAAAATACAAATTTACATAAATTATGTGTTGAGCTGATAATCCTAATATATTGTTTAAATTTTGACATTCGCATGACTTGTAACGTTCTGCCCAACTGGTTTCATGCAATTAGTCATTAATTTACAAAGAATTAATGCATCTCTCCTCACATTTGGTAATTTTTATGCATTTATTCAAAGCATTTACTGCGATATGATAGAAATTCTTGTTTTTAAGATGGCTACGACCGTAGTTGCATAAAGTATTTTTGTGTATTACACCTGTATTACACAGTCTCCTAAATAATAGTAGTTATTGGGACGAGTAGAAAAGCAATTTCTCGACTCCATAAACTCGAGTGTCCTTCCTATTCAATCGTTTGTTGATCTCAAGTCACACATACAACTTATGATGACTTATTATTACATGAAGTATTTCAGGCGACCGAAAGTTCCTGTGTACTCGTTCATAATCTTATGACGAGTCCTTTTACTTGATGATAAGCTATGGAAAAGTTACTTTCAGATTCCTAGTTTCCGCATTTTTATATTATTTCACACTGATGTAACAAAATTTAATAATGCTATATATAGAGAAGAACTTAACGGGGATGGGAAACTTTCAAAGGGTACAAATAATAATAATGCACAAGAATGAATTATCTATTTCGCTTCCACTTCTCTCAAGGGACATACCTACAAAAATAAAAGTTCAACGTGCCATCAAAAGATAGAGGAAGGGTTACGTTATGAACTTTAAACGAAAGTACCCAAGTACCTAGATGTATAGATTACAGAAAAAAACAAAATTGTATGTAGGTATGTGGTTTAACTGATTGTTAGGTAGATCCCCATTTGCAAAGGCAACCGTCTAGAAATTGCGGTGATCTGTCTGAGGGATATGCAAAGGCACCTCAAGCTTTTGTGTACTTTTACGTATTAGTTGCCTACATACCTATCTATGTAAAGTAATATATAGAACTGTTCTTCTAAAGAACATTAATATTTAAAACCAATCTGTGCTGCCAAATAGTAATCAGTTTATCCCGACAAAGAAAGGGTAGAATTATTTAAACACTAGGTTTCGTTTTCACATAAAAACAGGACCTGTTGTTAGTACTAACATGTTATTCGATCGGCAAGTATCACTTCCCAACACTCACAGTCAAAGTTGCTTAATCAAAATATTGTGCTCCACTGCTCGCACAAAGTTATAATATTCTTTTGGTGAAGACGGGATTAGCAAGAGTTCCAGAATTTATACCTTCATCAAAAACTTTGTTTATACGAGGTCTGATTCCATAAAACTCCAACTCGAAGTTTGGTATTTGTCACAGTTATCGTGCAGAGCAATTTTTTAAAGCAAATTTCATCCCTAAAAATCTACCAAAATGAAGATTCGCATGCACCACATTGAATTATGCGTCTCCGATCCAAAGCCTATAGCTAGACTTCTGTGTCGCCAACTAGGGCTCCGTTTTTCAGGATATCGGGAAACTGGTCCAGTGCCTCCAACTATTATTTAAGCTGGGAAAAGCAACATTTATAGTTACAACACGAAAGGACATAAATTATGAAAAAAACAACAGCAACTATCCTGACATACTGTTTGAAAGTGGGACTTTAGAAAATAGCTCCCAAAGGCTACCAATGGACTCTAGTGAGGCGTGGACGTTATTTTGTTGCGACGACCGTGCTAGTACTGGGAACGAAGATTGTGTAAATGTGGCTACTCCTAAGAGTAAAGAGGAACATATTGATTCTGTTTTCAATGTTGCTATTGAAGTAGAAAATATATATGATAGTGTGAATAATATTCGAAATATGTCGAGTAACCTTGTCTTACAAGACGTAAAGCGAGTTTATGACTCTAACGAAAATCTAGGTTATGTAGATTACGCCGTCATCAAGTCTTGTTGTGGCAATGTTGTTCATACACTATTTCAAAAAAGCAACTATCAAGGATGGTTTCTTCCGGGATTTAATGAGACTGCAAACAGAGCAAATTCTCCGTCAACAAGTGATATAATCGAAATGACCCATTTTGATCACTTTACGTTGGTTTGTCGAGTAGGAGAATCTAATGGGATCATGGATTGGTACGAAAAAGCGTTTGGAATGAAGCGGTTTATAACAAATAGGTATAGATGATATTTGCCACATTATATTTCAAATGTGTAGAAATAGCGTTTAAACTGCTAAAGTATACATACATTCATGCATACATTTTGTCACTACTAACAAACACTTTTCCCCTAGAAAATTGCAAGTTCACTTGCACAGAGCGTGTGGTGTGTAGGTTTTGTTTTGACACGTCCAATTAATGTGAATGACACAAAAATCTTGTTTGCTAATTTTGCGAAACATTTACCCTCTAATTTCAGTCAGGATACCGAATTGGAAGGTCTGGTAATTGGCGATGACGTGGGTCTTCGTTTAAAAGTGATGCAATTTTGGAAATGCTCAGAATCTGGCTTAGCATCCGATGTTTATGATTGACGAGAACTGCGAACCCCTAAAAATTGTTATCGGAGAGTCACTTCCAAATTTAAGTAAGGAACTTTGACTTTGAGACAGAAAAAACTGAATTTCTAAAAAAATACTCCTAATTTCTATTAATAAAACCCGTTTACACCAATGTACCAAAACTGAATAGTTACATTGCATTGCATTTAATACTCATCCACACGATTGCTGTTTTATACAGGTAATACTCAAATAGAAGGTTTTATCAAAGGACATGGTGGACCAGGAATCCAGCATATTGGTTTACACACCAACAACATGATCGAAACGGTTATGGCGATGACAAAAAATGGAGTAAAATTCAGACATCCGCCGCCCACATACTATACCGAGGTTTGCCTTTATTGCCTGTCACTGATGATAGCTTAAACTGCTTAGTGCATAATTTATTACTCTCGCACAATACACATACATATTATCTACTATCGCAAACATTTGCTTTGCATCATCTATTTTTAGTTTTTATCGTTTATCTTTACTGCTATTTCAAAACTGACAATAGGTTGGACAGCTGGATGTAATCAAATCTGTCGGAGAAGATGTTGATGTTCTTCGTGAGTACGGTATACTTTTAGACAACGAGGCTGATGTTTTCGACAGCCTTGAAAAAGACTCTGAGGACCGAGTCTTAATGCAAATATTTACATACCCTGTCTTCCACCAAGATACATTTTTCTTTGAAGTCATTCAAAGGAAAGGAGCTCGCGGGTTCGGTGTAGGAAATGTGACGGCGTTGGCAAGATCAGTAAATGCACACAATGAACTCGTGAAAAAAAGTCTGCTAGTGAAGGATGAATGAAGGGGAAATGAGAGACGGGAAGAAATTTCCTGCCAGGAAGTATGGTAGTACTAGATGTGCTTTATGCATTATGATTGTGATTTTTATGTACATATTTCATAATATTAAAATTTTTAAGGGTATGACAATGCATGAATGTATGAAAAAAATTACTTTACTTAACGTTACGCATTTATTACATTTTAATGATTTCTCTTTTCGCAATGTTTATTACAATAGTTTTATTAATTCCTATACGCTGAATGGACATCATTTTGATCCAACATTTCTTTGGTTGTCCAAACTTTTGTATGTATGCATGTATTTGTGTCATTTGCTGAAGGTTCTGACAATACATGACAATTTATACTTTTGAAACAATGTAAGACGTATGTAAACACGTGTACATATGAAAATTCGAATAGGGATTGTCATTAGTCGCCGATACTGATTTGTAAATAGGATACTGTGAGTATATAAGATTCTTAACCAAAATTTACTTACATGCAATTTGTT
>JAHZMZ010001252.1:0-12292 GCA_027743805.1 Lepidocyrtoides sp. E14 | reverse complement strand
GAGCTTTACAGTGCACAGTGCTTCCGTTGTTTCGCTTACAAACGTGCGGTTCAAGATTTCATAACTTTACTCTATTAAACTAATGTTTAAATGTTAAGTACGTCATAATGAATGTGCAAACATTTGTTAGAAACTAGAAACACTTTAAAAGTCAATTTTTGTATTTCTAAGCTAAAGGGTAAATGTTGTGGATGAATAAACGTAATAAGTAGTGCAATAAAACCCACTGATCTTTAAATGGATAACTATTAATAAGAGCACACTTTATTTTTGTGGCTGCATTCATTTTTATATATTATAATCTAGTATGAGCAAATCAAGACATACACTTGTTTAAAGTTTTTGTCTAAGATTTAAAAAAAAATGAGTTAATTATATTTACATAAATATTGGTTTAGTAGACGCAGACGATAAGTATCAGAAAAGGTCCTTGAAAACCCTCAGCGTTTTTATTCATATCTGTATTGCTCTGCCTTACAGTATTGGATGGGAAGCTGTTGTAGATAATATGTAGCATGCAAATGAACAATTCACGTTGAGAGATACGTTGCATTTTTGCAATATTATGAGCCAACAATAAATCATCTATCTAGAGATTGTGCACAAATTCTATTCCTGTCACTCACTGCTACCGTCACCGATAATGCAGCCATAATAAGTCAAGAGTCAGTAATAATTCGAATAGTCTACAGTGTTAAAAGTCTACTATTTTCTTGTCGATCAAAATAAAGTCATTTGAACGCTACTGGCAGTGTTCGTAATATATTTCCCATGTGAATTTGTCTACCATCTAAATATTATGTATTATCTTATCTTATACCTAAATATTTTTATTTATACCAATGTAGGAAATGTTGCTTCTCGGTGTTTTTTTTCAAAAACCTACGAGAAAATCGATACATATGACAAATACGAAGACAACAATGAAGATAAATGACCTTGGACCAAGGAACTTTTTTTCTTGTTGTTCAAGTTCATTTTACTAGTCACATTTTCAGTTCTTTCTTCTGGTTACAACTGTTCATCCGTGATGATTAAGTAGCCGATTCCTGGTTGACAGAAACGGAAAGCAACTGCACACACGATTTGATGGCTTCAAATTGGATGTCATGCATGAAAAGCAATTTTCTCAGAACGCAGGTAGTCCTTGCGGTTCATGCTCAGTCAGTGCTCCTGCTCAACTATAAAGTTTCATATTATGTCAGACGCTACTANGCAGGTAGTCCTTGCGGTTCATGCTCAGTCAGTGCTCCTGCTCAACTATAAAGTTTCATATTATGTCAGACGCTACTACAATTATAACTGTCTACGTTGTGCTTGGTCCAAGCGTATCGAAATATTGTGAGGAACAGAACAACAAAGGTGCTACATTCGCCTTCAACCCATGCGTGACAGCAATGTCACACTCATGGTTTTGAAAATTGCTTAATTAAAGCATACTCAAACCATAAGAAGAATCGTGACTTATCAGCGTAACAATTATTATTGTGAACAGTCTTGGTCGGAAATGTTTGTAAATTTTGTGAAATTTAATTTGTCAATTTTTACCATCTTCACGCATAATGATGACAATGACCTACGACATGACATAATTTCCGTCTTGATAATTCACTTAAATACCTAATCAAATAATGAAAATTGATATGTGAATGCAAAAATTACCTGCACGCGTAAATTATTAATTACTCCTGCAAAAGACCGATTAATAACGGAATTATCTACTTGTTATTTTTATGAGCTTTTTCTGCTTTTATGTTAGCAGTCACTCTGCAATGTTTTTCCCAGTCAGTTAGTTCCTTTGTCAAAGTAATATTTATGGAATTGGGCTTAGATAGGTACTATATACACACTCAAAAGACTTGAAATAGCCCTCAATTTCTCAGGGCTACATGTGTGTTTTTCAAAATAAAAGAAGGAAATATGCTTTCACACAGTAATTACATTTGCGAGAAAAAGATTACTTAAAGCTCATCATATCTGTTCCAGTTCAATAAAGTGTATAGAGGTGTATGTACATCGGTACATAAATTTGCAAAGCTTAGATTACTGATTGACATTGGCAATGATACTGAATGACATTTTAAAAATGAAGTCATGAGTGAAAAAGCTATTTCATGAAGTTATAAACTTATGCCGGGCTCTCAGATGTGCATGACGTATCTATGTACTTCAAACAAAAAGTTTGCTTTTTATAATCAAAAATTTAGATTCCAAATGGAGACCCAATTCAGCTATTGCACTGTATTTGTACTATGATAGCTAAGATAGCTTGTTTTGAAGTGCAAGCGGTCATAATTCAAAGTAATACATGTGCCTATACCAATG
The DNA here is from genome assembly GCA_027743805.1 of Lepidocyrtoides sp. E14. Taxonomy (NCBI): domain Eukaryota; kingdom Metazoa; phylum Arthropoda; class Collembola; order Entomobryomorpha; family Entomobryidae; genus Lepidocyrtoides; species Lepidocyrtoides sp. E14. The sequence continues at coordinate 9,967 of JAHZMZ010001252.1, read as the reverse complement.
ACCGAAACTTTTCTTTTTTCAAAATTTACTTTTTAGGAAAATCAGGCTCACCTACAGATGAATATTTAATATTACACAGATTCAAAAATACTTTTGGTATAAAGGGTCGGACAGTCAAAACAATGTAATGTAAAAAACAACCTAGTGTTTCCACTGATAAATAAAAATCTGCAGTACCGCAGTATTGGATTATTTATACATCCTCTCATTGGTTCATTATCGATCAAGATTGAGGTGAACCGTGTGCCAGACTTCAAAAATAAAGGCTCGTTATTACCTAAACCAATCAAAGTAATCAGTGTATCTACTCACCAAAATTTATGATTATCCTGCATGTAGCAAGGTAACTACTATTACCTATGGTGGTAGACTATAGTTAGTAACTGTGAGATTATTCATTTCTTCTTCAAATACACCTACCTTTTTGCCTATGTATGTATATACTTGTGGTATACTGACTGATAATAATAATATGATGACATGGTCATTAGATATCACTCATCACTGATTCCATCTTGAACTCATCCGAGTACGAATCTTTATCGTCTGTCTGTACAGATAGGTATTTTTGTTTATTTTTTTTTATCTTGCTCTAGACATTGATCTGAAGGCGTAGTCGCAGTCGTAGGCGTGGGTACTCTTAAAATATACAGGTTTTGCGTACTTATAAGTATAAGTAAAGAGCAGTTACTAATTTTGATCGTGCGAACACTTGTCTTGTCAGTTTATATACGTATACCGGAAACTGGAAACAATTGTAAAATACACAGAGCTCCTTTATGAATAGACATTGAAATAGATATGTATAGGTATATCCATATTAATCAAATTTAATTGATATATTTTTTTAAATTACTCTTTCAAGCTGTCTAATTTCTGCTTTTTGTAATCGAATGCCGGCAATAAACCATGAATCCTTTCTAACTGAAAAGTGTTATTATCTTGTAATTTTAATTTCATGATAAATTTATGTCTTGCACTAATGAGCGCAATCGCGTTCATTAATCAGCCAAAGTGTTTGGGAAGACTCCCTTCACTAAAGTTTGTTCTGAATTAAGAAATTATTAGGTATGTGAATGTTTTTATTGAGTTGAGAATCACGCGAATGAAATGCTTACGGATTTAGTTCAATTCTTTCAATTGGCAGCGTTGCATCAGCAATCAGAGGCTTTACTGGATAAACTGTGAGCTACATACCTACAAATCACTTTTCATCGCAGCCAGCCATTCTCTTTGAATGATTCTCACCTAAAGCCGTCATTACGAAGTAATTAAAAAATGTAAGCAACTGATTTAAATACATAACTATAAACTCTGAAATGAGTTTTTTACTCGATTCTCATTTTTCCCCTCCTACCACTGAGGGCAAATGACCATATCATATTCACATAGGTACATACTATAGGCATGTCGATTGTCGATGGCATCAACTCGGTACAGATTAGGTAAATATTATGTTACATACATACCTAGCTTTATATTGTGTGTTGTTTATTGCAACAAGCAAATCCATCTTTCACCCACCAATAAAAATAATTAACAAGTTCTCATCATCATCATCAGAAATGGAAAACAAGAAAAAATGCTACCACTTATCAGTCTATCGTAGAAAATGGTGTGTATGCAATAATGCAGCGCAGCGCACTAAAAGTTACTTGGAGGAGCATTTATGCATGCATTCTAACTTTTATGTTTATTATTCCAAATTATTGAAACAATGTTAGCCTGGCACATACAAGAGAGAGAGGCAGAGACAGCCAAAAACCAAGCCCTTTCAACAACACCTTTTTTCAGGAGCTGAGCTTGACTGATTTTTTGCAAGATTGCAATAATTATAACGAGAGATGCAGAACGCGTGGAAGATCATTTTTATGGATCCTGAATACATAAAAAATTTGCAATGCTTATTTACATTTAACTCAATCGTCCAAATGTGCATATGATCATGCAAATTACTACTACTACTACTACTAAATTAAAACAGTTTGGCGTGCCAAGACAAGCCGTATTGAAGAATCGACAGAAGATCAAGTTAACAGGGCGGCGGAACATTTAGGCAATCCAATCATCATGATCATCATCACATTTTCTGAATCATCATCATGAAACGTACCAGTACATGGGTATCTCCTTTCAGTTTTACACACTTGCACTTTTGTTCTTACATTATTATGAGCAACAACAATGACTTTATATATCATCATCTTTCTTCGGTAATAAAACATACATAAATGAGTCGCTTTTAAGAAAGATTTTTTCTTGACGCTGATACGTTCATGAAGTGTGTGTGTCGTGCCATGCCCTAAGTTACCACATTTCTGCAACAATGATGATTAACAGAACATCAAGACATGTGCAGGGAGACACACACATGTGTGTTCTAACAAAATGCAATAATGACCGTACACTGCAGTACGCAAAGCTCATGATATGACGTTATTTGTTATGAGAAACAATGCCTTGGGATTTTTTCCATGATAATGATGATCAGACGTCTTCAACAACAACAACAACAATTCAATCTCTTATTTTTTTATTTAGTTTAACACAGACTGCGACATTGCAAACTTTTCATGTAGCATTTGCGCAATTTATCAGAATATTTTATACATGATGAGAATTACGTTTAAATTTAATCACACGCAAAAATACGCTTACTTTATATATATTACACTTGTTTACACTTGTACAACGATACTTTTGACTTATAATGCAACTCATGTATAGGTACATACTTACACTGCTCAGTGCTCTTGTACTCATTATTATTGCCATATAATGAGCAATTGTAAAAAAATACAAGTATTATGGAAATGTGATACTAAATACGGTTTCTTCTGCATTGTTTACTGATGATGGGAAGATTACTGTGTAAACCTGTGAATTAAGCATGATTTTTGACATATATACAAAATGTCGATAAAGAAAAAGGGTGTACTATTTCTTCTTCTTTATTTTTTTTTTTTTTTTCGTTTTTCAATAATTACGCTTTAACTGGCTGAGTTCATTCATAGTGTATTATTACGTATATATTATATGTGTGCATGTGATTATTGCTGTTATTGTTATGATTAGATGATGATTGTAACCAAATGTGTGAATATATCGATATGCGTGTAGGTACATTTATTGTGGCGTTATAGGTGGAGGAGAGGCGATGTTGCTGTGAGATAATAGTAAGATAATAACGATGTTGATGGCGGTGGCCGTCGTCGGGACGTGGTTGTACCATTGTAATCAGTTTTTGTTTAATAATATCCCATCATCTAAACTGTATGCCTTTCTGCACTGGACCTTTACCCCTTCAGACTAGTATATAAACTCGGCAGTGATCCTCGGTTAGTCATCAGTTCAGATCTACTCAAGCTTCTGAAAACATTCCAAACTCTCAACTGTCTCATCCAAATCGTCTCAGTTCTTACGAACTTACAACTCCAACTAAAATGGCCAAATTCATTGTAAGTGCCATTCAGTATAATTCTCAGAAACAGTTTACTTCGTTTCTATTTAATCCATTGTGATATACCCGATAATAATCCTTTTAAAAAACGCTTTAATCAAATATTTTTTTTTTTCAAATAGGCTCTTTTTGCCCTCTTCGCCATCTTCGCTGTGGCTATGGCCGCTCCAGCTGAAGAGAAGAAGGACCTCCAAACTGCTTCCGGAATCGGTTTGGGATATTACGTGAGTTTCATCTAAGTTTTCTGAGATTTTGTCAGACTAGAATTTTGTTTTTTAGCAATTAAAATTTAAATCATCATTTTATTTTTGACTTCAGGGTCTCGGATACGGGCTCGGAGGTCTTGGAGGATACGGGCTAGGATATGGATTGGGATATGTACGTTTTTAAATTTATGTCTACAGAAATTTAATTAATAGAATTTTATTTACAATATTATTTTAAATCGTAATACAGGGCGGATATGGTCTCGGAGGATACGGACTTTACGGACGTGGACTCTACGGATTCTACGGTTAAGCATTTTTTTGCTTTACCAAGCATTTTTGCCAAATCCCTCCAAACGCAAATCATCCTTACCACCTGAATTGGTTTGCCCCTCCACCATTAGTCTAGGTTTATTATTTTTTTACCATCCCGTTTACACCTAGAGTTACTGATCAACGTCGAAAATGCAAAATCAAATTTTTAATAGTAATACGTATTAACTATTTGTAATTTATTTAATTTACAAAATCAACTTGTACAAAATTAATCATTCGGTTTTTAAAATAACATTGTCTGTGATCAATCGAGTTACCATTTGGCTAATTGGATAGAGCGAGTTTTGTATAAAAATTAATATACAAAATGCAACAAAAAATTCAAAAACAACTACTGCTAATTTTATTTGCTCATAATAAACGCATAATATGCATTCACCATCATAATAATATGCATAACCAACCAAACCAAACATAGCTTGCTACTCTTTTTAATATTGCCGTGAAAAAGTTTGCCAATCACTTCACATACAAGTTTACTTGAAGAAAAGACGTCGAAGATATTGCCACTGTGAGTGTAGTAAAAATTGCTATAAAATCAAACCCGAATGAAAAACATTCTGCTTCAATTTCTATGAACAAGTTTCCATAAAATGAAAAATGCAATTTATGCAATGTTTCTCTTTAGGAAAGTACGGGAAGGGAATACAAAGTTATGCCAACAAAGCACCATCATCCGTAGATCATGAACGTCAGGGCCCGGCTTGAGTGCTTCGTCTCCAAGTTTCAAATGAATGACATTTTACATTTTGTATTCAACTTTCAACTTGCAGAAAACCGTTGGACCACACCAGAGGTTATGGTGAAGACAGACCCTCCTCCGCCAGAGAGTACAGTTTTGAACAAAGGAACTTTACTCTATATGTGTCAATTGGTACGGCCAACGTACCGGTAAAAGAAAAGTTCATATTTTTCCACATGTTCCCCAATAGTTCTCAGCAAAAGTATGTGAAGTTTTTGTGTACAAACAAACAAACTTTCGGACAAGCGATAATAATGTCATCGTCATCGTTCATTTCATACCATCAGTAAATACACACTTCTTTCCAAGTTCTACTTGCTGGATTCTGTAAAAGCAATATCAGTTGCGTTGCATTTAAAATTTAAATTCAGCTAAAGCAAACAAATTTGATTAGTCTTTATTCTGTGTAGTCCATTGTCTCCGTCCGTAATCACTGCCTTTTTTGTGAGAATCAAGATTATCAAGAATCCTTGTCCATCTTGTCGCACTGGCGTCTACTCTGGCGTTTTGCTTGAGGACATCTTGAACAACGGGACTTATTTGATTCAAATCATTGGAATCCTCAACTAAATCATTATGACATCCATTTCCGTTCAAACGGAATACATTTCCGCTTGCTGTAACTGTACCTACAACTGTTTGGAACTGGCTGACAGTTTTGTATTATACGGAGCCAACAAAAGTTTAGCTGTGTATGACTTGGAGGTATATAATGATTAATGCTTATTCAATAGTTTTTATCCTAATTATTTATTATGGATGTCAACTGTTTACTGTCACACACAGGAGGGTAGAACTGTTGATACGCTGTTTGCACACAAGGGAAGGATAAACTGCATTCGCTTTATAAAGGAATCGCCGTAAGCACGTGGCTAGTTAGAAACGCTAAGATGAACACAAAATAAATTTGCAGTTGGCATGTATTTATTGATTTTTTTAGAGATGCACGTAGCCAGTTTCTGGTATCATGCTGCTCCCTGGGTTCGCTAATAGTTTGGGAAAGATTGTCTACTTCATCTACCGTTCCAGAATACAAAGTAAAGTATCAAAAGTGTCATGAAAATGTTTCCTTAACCGTAGCGGACAGTATTCAAATTGCCAAAGGAGTTTTCTTGGTTGGATGTATAACCACAGATTCTCGGGTTTTAATTTACAAACTAGAAGATGGTTAGTCCATTGTGCTTGTACAAATTTTCTGCTGTAAATACTGTCGTAATTAAAAGTTTTTCTTTTGTCTGCGTGTATATTTGCAAAGTCTGAATTTGATTATTCTTGTTTCACCTGCAGGCAAGGAGTTTACATTGCTACAAGAAATGAATTTCAAGAAATCTTTAGCCCTTGAATTAGTATTTCACAAGTTTTCATTACAAGATCAAGCGTCAAGAGATGAAGTTCTCGGCTTAGGAATGGATAACGGCACTGTATGTTTGTATTCGCTAACTGAAAATGGAGATGATACAATGGAATTTACCCTTTGTTCAACCCTTTTGAAGCACGAAGATTGGGTCAGATGTATAAATTTTGTTACATTAGGTAAATCAACTTGCTTGCTTGTAAAATTTGTACTGGCAGTTTTAAAAGTATACAGTTAGCAATACAATCTCTGATTATTTTCTATTGGCTAGAAAATGGAGATGTTCTTCTAGCCTCTGGAGGACAGGACTCTTTTATTGCCGTTTGGCGCCTAACAAAGTCTCTGTCAGCCAAGAGCGAGTTTGAATTTCAAGTTCATCGTTTCAAAGATTATTTAGTTATTTTTGATTCCATGATAATTGGTCACGAAGGATGGATTAATTCACTCAATTGGAGCGATAAAGGTACAATAGTGCAAAAACATACGCAAGTTCCAATCTATGAAAACAATGAAACACGCAGTAAAAGTAAAACGAATATGTTTTTGAAAATTTGTACAGGCGACTTGATATCATGTTCCAGCGATCAGTCTACGATAATATGGACATGTTCAAATGATATATGGATTGAAAAGTCAAGATTCGGTGTAATGGGTGGCCAAATACCCGGAGGGTACGGAGCTAAAATTTATAAGGATACTGTCGTGTGTTATGGCTTTCAAGGTGCTATTCAGATTTGGAAATTAGACGAGGAGAGTGTATGGAATGTGCAACCTAGTATTACAGGACATTTTGCTCCTGTTTCCGACATGGACTATGACACCGGTGGAAACTATATTGTTACGACAAGTCTCGATCAAACAACTCGTATCCACGCACCTTGGGGAATCAACAGATGGCACGAAATTTCTAGACCGCAAATCCACGGTCATGACCTATTCGCTGTTAGACCAGTAAAGGATATGATTGTGAGTGGGGCAGAAGAAAAAATCTTGCGAGCATTCCAACCACCAGAAATATTTTTTAAGAACTTGGAGGACATAAGTGAAATCTTACTAGACCACAAGTCAGACGCAAAAGCTGCTTCAATTCCAGCCCTTGGGTTATCAAATCAATCTGAGGACACTTGTGTCTACGAAAATGTACTGGAGCTTCCCGTAGAAGTAAGGTTAGATGAAGATTTTCTACGCTCTCAGACATTGTGGCCCGAAGTTTCCAAATTGTATGGTCATGTTTATGAGATATCTTGTATCGGTACGTCACCTGTGGATCTATTAGTAGCTAGTGGATCACAATCTTCAAAACCGCAGTTTTCATCCATAATTTTATGGTAAATGGTGTATTTAATTCTAATTCATTGTAGTAATTGACATTTATACAAAGAGTTCTGCAATTTTATTATTTTTATTTTCATGACAGGTGTGCTTCAAAGTGGAAAAACCTGGGGGAGTTTCAGTTTCACAAATTAAACGTAATAGGACTTGAATTTAGCCCAGACGGTAAGAAATTGCTGTCGGTTTCCAGAGACCGTACGTGGGCAGTTTGGAATATTAGGAAGGATTGCATAGCAGACAATGTCACGTTCTCAATGGATGTACTGCAATCCGGCAGTTTTCACACAAGAGCACTATGGGTAGGAACATGGAGTCCTTGTGGCAAGTACTTTATTACTGGTGGACGGGATAAACGTTTAGCCATTTGGCTGGAAAATTCTGAGTAAGTAAAAAAATTTGAAGTTTTTGGTGGTGCATGTATATGCTGAAAAACTTTGTGTTCATGATACCCGTATTTAGATCTGGACTGTATGAATCACATGCCACGAAAGCCTTTCAAAGTTCTGTAAGCGCAGCTGCGATTAATGAGGATGGAATACTAGTTGTAGGCTTGGAGTCGGGCGTAATAGAAATTTCGAAATATGAAAAGGAGGAATTGGAAGAGGCTGCGAGAATAAAGCTAGTTTTAACTATTGATCAGAGGTAACGTTTGTGTTTTTTAAGATGAATTTATGTATTCCCACTTTTTATGAACTGTGACTAATGGATGTTAGAATTGCTTAATTTTTTAAATTTATTTTTTTGTAGCAAAGCACATCATGACGTTATAAAAAGGTTGAGGTTCAACCCAAAAGAAAAATTTCAGTTTGCTTCAGTCAGTTCAGATCATATTGTCAAGATTCATCAGATTTGTCCCAATTGTTAAAAAAGTCTTTATATCATGTTTTATTGTTATTCTAATTTTTATTTAAAAAATGTAATTTTATCAATAAGTAAGAATATTTGAAATTATTCGCATATAATATCAGTCTTCAAGTCTTCTTTAAGTGACTGTTCGCCTTTTTCTTAGTCATATGTTAAGTATGCACTCTGGTGGCAATTTAACATTTTTTCCTAATCGGCTTTGAGTTTGGAAGGATAGGAATTTTTGGTAATAACTTTGCTTCCACAGAAGAGGTGGATGTCATTGGCACTGCTAGAATGGGTACACGACGTTCTTCTCCTTTCCTTGGCCTACCACGTCGAGCTTTTGCAGTTGGAAGTACGATGGGTGAAACTATCACGAGATCGGAAGAAGAACCTACGTTGTCAGCCAGAGGCTCTTGGATTGCAGATTTTACTTGATTCTTGGTCGTTTGATGTATCACAATCGCATCATCTGGAACTGAATGAGCAGAAACATTATCTGAAACATGAGTTTCGATATTCTGACTTTGAAGTTGTGTCTTCAACGTCTCATTTTCCTTTCGTAGCTCAACAACTTCAGCTTGGCTTCGTGCCAACAGTGTTTCTAAAGCTCTGCATCTTGATTCCAAGCCGTAAATCCATTGTTTCTAAATTTGTGAAAATGAGAGGGTGAAAGGGCTCAATGAATTCATGATATATTACGATATAATATACGTACATGTTTTTTACATGCCATACCCGTCGTTCTCTTGAGCGGTGTGATGCGGCTCGATTTCTTTCCAGTATCTCTTTCTTGTATGGAAATTCTGACGTTAATGGCTGCTGCTGAGGGTCGTTTTCTGGCCGTTCATCAGTGCGTGCAGTATTACTTGGAATTCTTTCTGACAAGAGTTTATCTCTTACGATAACAGTTTTTCAAGTCCAATTTGAGATTTGTTTTGGACCTTATTTTGAGCGTTGAAACCCTGCCTTGAAGACTGTTTGACTCTGCTGTATCAGAACTAGATTTCGTCGTATTAAGCAAATCCTTAGGTTTTAGAGAATCATTATTTGCTTTTGCAGAGACATTCCCATCATTCTTGTTATTATTTGTCGTTTGTTGGCTAATGGCAGATGTGTATGCAATGATTGATACGTGCTCCTCGTGGTTGTATGACGTAGTGGAAACATTACTACTAGAGGTTTCTGCTGGAGGTGTCTGATGAAGTTCACCATTCTCATTATTTATGGCATTCTGAGGTGTAGGAGTAAGGCATGCTGATATAGAAGCCGTATTCGTGGTCAGCGTGTGACAACCCCCAGTAGAGGCAAAGTATGGAAAAACTTGAGGTGTATTTAATGTATCCTGTTCCGAGTATCGTCGTTTTGTTTTAGCGTTCCTAGTCAACTGCTGATGTTGTAGTCCAGATTCAACGGTAGGAGTTCCAGGTACTCCTATCACAGAACTGGAAAAAGTGAATTCAAAACCTGTTGCTTCTCCCGAAGGAGTTGCTGTGAAAGCCAATAACTCCTGCAGACAAAGAACCTTTACCAAAAGAAGGTGTTGATAGCGACCCGCTCGCTGATGAAACTGCTTTTGTTGACAAATTTATGGACATCTCATGACGGCGACTATGAGCTTGCAATTGTTCTGAAGTGGAAAATTTCTGTAATTAGTCATAATATCAACCAAAAGTTTTAAAGCACACAGG
>JAHZMZ010001250.1:0-20973 GCA_027743805.1 Lepidocyrtoides sp. E14 | reverse complement strand
CTCTTATACCATACTCTGTTCAGATGTAACGAGAAAAGAAAAGATTTCACTCCACAATGTCTTGTACTGAATACTTTTTGGTGTGAAAGTGGGCGTTTCAGCAGGCCTTTAGACCTTGATATAATAGTAGTAGCTGTTCTACGTGGGTATCCAGCTTATGTGAGTAAAGAGTTTTTCTAAAGAAAGTAAACGATAAAAGCTGCTTGGATAAAATATTTCTCGAAAACGTTACGGTTAGATTACTGACTAATTAATTTATTCAAGTGCGTAGGTGGACAGAGAAGTTTCTGTCTGCCTATTTGCTTTCAAAACAGTGTTTTTTGAGACAGGTGCTTAATTGTGATGTTGATTTCAGAATATGCATACTGCACAAAACCATCGGTAAATCTTGTTTGCAAATTACTGTACTTCTAGAGCTTCAAAATAACAAAGTTTCCATGTCTTGAAATTTGTCATTTATAGAATATTTGATGAGGATTGTGGTAAAAATGCCAGTGTGAAAGCATACAGGTGTGTTATTATTCACTTTGTTACTACAAAAAAATAAATTGTAGCGCCAACAGAAAGTTACATAATGATAGACAATGAACGAAACATGGAAATTGGAGGGGAAATGAAGAGAAAAATTATGTCACGTCACACCACCACTGCCGCTCATTTGTCACTCACTTGAAAGTATTGATTCTCAAGTTGGTAGTGAGTTTTTGTCTTCTCTTTTTCATACACAAGCACACACACATACACAAATCGTTTTCTCAATCCATGTATTCATGGTTCTGTTTTGTCATAAGACATGAGTGGAACAATGAATATCCACTTCTTATACAACTTCATGTTTTACAAGTAGAATCTGCAACAGCATACAATTTGTTACGTGACTACACTAGGAAATTCAATGCATTGCTAGTGTATAAGTTTAGGTATAACATTTTTTTATGTAGCATTCGTGCATGTATTAGTGCTATCTCATAATTCTACAACACAAAAGCAAATGAAGGAAGAGTCATGAGTTGCAATGATGTCACCCCAGGAAAAAGAAATACTGAACAGTGCAGTGTCAGACAACAGACATGTACATGGGCTAACGAGATATTGAAAAATTGATGCTTCAAACTTTTGCAAATGAAGAACAATATTAAGCTTCTGCTGATGTTGTTGATATTTGGATGACAAATGACTTGCAATAAATAATCAGGGATAAAATATGTAGCGTTCGGAGCACGCATGTCATGCTTGAACTTTCTCCGTACACCATACTGTGTACATGATGAAGCTTTCCTGATGATACATAAAAACATTATTATTATTATTATTATTCTGTGTGCAGTCTTGGAGTGGCGACATAAATAATCGATGTTCACTACCACCATGATACATGAATAACTAAAGCTTTAGTGCGTGCTCATAATGTGTACGCGACATTTAATAATATTTCTACTTTCCAGTAAATTACCGCAAGCCTGCTAATAGAGAGGAATAACCATGTAAGTAAAAGTGGAAGGAGACATGCTGGAAATCTGCTGGGAAGCTGAAACTCTAGTACAATGGTGATGATGATGATGATGACAGACAATGATGATAAATCTCCATTCTGTTTGGCTTAAGCATTCTCTGAATAGTTTCAGTAACGGGTTTAGTTTAGTTTTAGTGCATGTTGGTATTACAATAGGAGCATTAAAAGCAGATGCATAGGCATGTACATGAAGCGTATAGGTAATATTGCATGTTGCATGCCAGTTTGTTATTTCAGAATTTAAATAACATGTACCTAATTTTATATGTGTCATAACACACTTTTAGTGCAATAACAACAAGAGATGATAAAGATAAACATGTTTTACTCCTCCAGCAGCAGCAAGCCGCTTTTGTTTCATTTATAGTTCAGCAATAATGCCAGTGGTGATGGTGGTTTTAGAGTTGAAACAGGAAGAAAGTGTGTCTGCAGGAGCTTACACTTTGCACGTGCAGAAAATGTAACGGGAATATTACCACTATTAACAATAGAACAGTCATTGTTAGGTATTGGGTTGTGAAAAGAAGTAAAAGCAGGCAAACTGTATTCTATATAGAACTCAAAGACGGAAAAGAAGTTTGGGGTTTTCTCTCTCACTAGTTGATTGAACATCTCATGTTACATGAACTGTGCAGAGTTTAGAACTCATCGATAAAAGGTAGGTACATGAATGATAATATACTAGTAGAAAGGGCTTTTTTATCAGTGGTATGGTTGAGTGAATGCATTTTTCTTTCGTCTATAGAAATTCACATGCTCTTGCAGCAAACCTGAACAGTTTCTAATCTTTTCACTGAATCTTTTCTGCAAGGTGTGCATTTACATTATTATTATCTTTAGTTAATCTAAGCAAAACCAGTGGAACGGAAATAAATTCAAGGAGTGATACATTTTACGTCAGGAATATGCAGGTACATATAATCAAAGATTGCATTGTTTCTTCCGCATAGTTTCCTCTTCTCTGTCAAGAAATACAAGAGCACACTTTCTTTAAATTACTTTCTCTTTCTAGTTTGTGTGCGAAATATACAAAGTTTTGGACGGAACAAAGGCAAAAACTGATTGAAATGGCAATGTTTGTTCAGGACCGATATAATATACTAGGCTATTTTTACAACATTGTCTGCTTGCTGTATTCAAGTTTGTTTTCCAGTAGCTTTTCTGCTTTCAATTTGTTTTCCACAAAATTACTTATGCATGATTATTGCTATGTCAGTGTTCATCTGTCTCATGTAAAACAAACTGACAGAGGAAATGTCTGAAGTTGGTTGAGTATACTGCTAAGTGCTGCTATTGATTTGCCTAATTTTAATTTGTGCTACCATAATTTCCTTGCCGCCTTATTTGAACGTCTTATTTTCTTCCTTGTCCTGTCAACTTGTAAATGGAAAGTTATCTTTGATTGTTATTTTTATGCTGTGTGAATTGTTCTGTACTTGGATGTCTAAGTTCCAAGAACGTTTAGTGATGCATGCTACGTAAGAGGCTTACATTGTAAGTTAAAAACAGAGCTCTGAAAAAGCAGAACTGATGCTGCCTCCCCAAACGTAAGACCGTCCAAATGGAAAGAGGAAAACTTAAGCCTACTTTATGTTTTTTATATAATTATTTAACAGTAATTTCTACAAAAACACAATCATCATACAAAATTCACCAGTGAGAGAAAGAGAGCACTGTCAAATTCAAGTAGAACTATTTACGAGTAGTATTTAGCCAGTCACATATACATAGTGTGCACTGTACTAAACCAAACATCTAATATCAAACATGAGTTAGAATGGCAAAGGAAATAATTTCAAATAACACTTTGTGTAGTTAGGTACACAAATTCTACAGAAAAATGCATTTCAATCTAGCAACGACATTTTCTTTGTATCGGCTAGGATCTCTGTTCTCTGGTTAATTGGTCATTAAAGTTTACCTTTGATGGCCAAAATGGGTCAGTCAATTAAGTATTGATAACAATAATTTCGAACTCATTGGTCACAGTCTTTAGTGTCTACTTTGTACTTCAAGACTTGATATAGGATTACCTATGACATTTTTGTTTCTACTTTGTTAGGTTTGAAACTTTCCTGTCGTTTTCGAATATTATCTTATTATTGCTTTATTTGTCCTTGGTGTTACTTTATTCATTTCACCTTGTGTTAATACTCATACGCATCTTTTTAACAAGAGGGCACTTTTTCATGCATATTAAAGTATAANATCTTATTATTGCTTTATTTGTCCTTGGTGTTACTTTATTCATTTCACCTTGTGTTAATACTCATACGCATCTTTTTAACAAGAGGGCACTTTTTCATGCATATTAAAGTATAAAAATATGAAGGTATGTACCTACTCACACCAAATTATATAATAACAGTAAAGGCTTAATTTCTTGATCTTTTTAGCAACGCTCGTGAAAGGAACATGTACCAATAATACTAATGGTAAAATACACATTTTGTACAGTATGGCGTTGTGTAAAAGATGAGCGTAGTTTGCTCAACAAATTCTTTTGTACAATTCTCATAAAAACACATATAGTCGTCCGTCACGTAAGGCAGTAGTAGGCGAGAGAAAACAAAAAAGTTAAGCATTTTATTCACTCATTCAAGTACACAAGTCGACTTTGAGGAGCGCAACAACCAAAAAGACCATAATAGCTGAAAGAGAAGGGAATGAAAAGCGAGACAGACAGGGAGAATAAAGCAGACCAAAAAGTCAAAACTGATCCTTTGCACTGTTAGCAAAAAAGAGAAGCGTACAGTTTTTGCCCTTCTTTTGGTTCTTTTTAAGTACTACGTTGTGTACTTAATGCTATATAACATTCCAACAAAGTTTTGTTCTTAAGTAGTAAAAAAAGATGCACAAAGAGAATTTCATGAAAAGGCTAGTTCGGTTATAAAGATGGGGAGGTACATAAATAAAAGCAGGAAATGGCTCTCTTGTATTCAGTAGTAGCACGAGCAAGTAACTATTACAATAGATACTTAACTACAGCTCTGCGAATGTGCATAATTCATACATACCTACACAGATTAGGTATAAAAATATTTCCACTGTTTATAACCACATTCTATAGAAAGTATCTTTACAGGTTTTAAACAGCATTTCCTGGAATTTATGAACCACAGGTAAAAACGGCATGTACTGCTTCTGCTTCTCTCACGAAAGCTGGAAATTACATGTACCTGAGCTATTTTCTGATAAGGTAAAAATGGCTGCAGGGTGTATAGGGCTTCTAAAAACGTTTGGAATTTCAAAGAGTAAAATGGTCCAATGTCTAAATAAAAAGTATGCACATACATACATAAATACATCCATTATAATAGGCTTCCATTTATGCACATGTGTACTTTACTATTCTTTTTAGTGGCTCCCTAAAAACAACTCTCTTCTCCCACCCGTACGATACTTTTACTTTGTTTTTACCTTGCAGTAGTTGTTGCAAACTAGGTTGTACGGTTAGGTATGCTACTACTTCAGGGTTGGAAGACGAGACAGGGATAGTTCGACTTGTAAAGAGTTGTGATGATGGCACGGTGGCAGAATGACGCTAGAAATTGGGTACAAGGTTGTACCAGGTATTATATGAACAATGTACAAAAATTGGATAAGAGATAAAACCTGTTTCTACCCATCATTCGTTTACATAAAACATGTAGGGACAAATCATGATCCGATGTTACTCCATGATGAGTCAGGGATATGCAGCAGCAGTAGCGGCGGCGCCACAATAAAAACGCTCATTTTGAATGGACCGTGCTTAAAAATATATATGTCTGCAAATGTATATTTTCACACTGTAAGTAAAGTAGAACGTTTATAAACGACATGCGATTTGCAATATATGTACATATTTACTTAATCATGAAGGAAAGTCTGAGAGTCTCAACCTGTAGAAGCGCGGAAGAAAAGGAAAGAGAACGAGCAACAAAAATCAATAGGTAACCCTGTAGTGGTACTCAGCTCACTGGAATGTGGCTTTCTTTCTGTTGTCCGTACAAAATAGTGCAACACATTTAAACAGTACGACGAATAAGAAGAGTGGTACCAACGCCAACTGCCACCACCACAATTCGTTACTAGCCCTAACAAACGTGCTTAGGTATTCTCGTTTTAAAAAAATCAAGGGGAGAACCTCTTAAAAGAATGCTTTCTTTCTTTTGGATTAGTAGATTGAATGTAATTTAAGCCAGCTACATTGATGATACTAGGAGTGCTCCACACTTTGGTCAAGATTGAAGAAGTTTTTTTTTTCAAGGAACCACTACTACTGCCACCATCACCCCTAGAATAACCATTAATACTCTTACTTTTACTTGACACAACTAAACCCGTCCGTTGTCGACATATTATTAGGTTTTCACCGTCGGATTCAATTTGTCTAGCATAGAGCCACATATATGAACAAAAAGGTTGCTCATATTCTTCTTTTTTTCAATAAACAAGGTACACATAGAACAAGGCAACTCCCAAGGCATTCGGTCTATCAAAGCTTTATTTATAAAGTCTTGTAAAACAAAAACTTATATTTAAAAAAATCTCGCTCTACAATTTTTTCCTCATTACTGCGACCAGTTACTAACCCCGTCAGTATCATTGCAGCTTGCAACTGTACCATCAGTAGAAGTAGTAAGTAGGAAAAGCACTCACCTCTGTGGAAAACAGAGAAAACAAGGTACAATTGAGAAGGAACCATTCAGACAGTGAAGTAATAATAATAATAATAATGCTACCACCACCAGTAGCAGCATGAAAACTCAGCAACTTACCGCATTTACTCATTCACTTTGGCTTCCATCATTCCCATTACTTTTCCTTCCTGTGATAAATGCTTGCAATATCTGTACTTGCTACAGAACAAGGGAAGAGAGTGAGAGAGAGAGAGAGAGAGAGAGAGAGAAGTGAAATTCTACCACCGTTGCGTTCCGGTGAAAATGTAATAAAGACCGTCATGCATCCTTTCTCTTTTATATGTTATTTTAGTACATGTATGTTCACTTCCGTCCTATGGCTTCCAATGAACTATATAGGCTCCCTTTTATAGCATCACATTTCCTAGTTCCTTTATAGGAGCAACTTTGTAAACTACGTACTCTAAATGAAAGCAATCCACATGGGTATATGCAGGCACAAAAAGCTCCTGCACATAAGCATGATATACCATCTTTGTATGTAGGTATGTATATGCTTAAAATCATCATTCAGTTTACTTGTAAATCTAAAAGCAAAACTATATGCCACCACCGAGAGCACCACCGCATGGCTTTTGTAATGTACTACCCTACATGATCATAAGTGCTCTCACAATAACAGCAAGCAATAGAATCCAATTCACCTTCTTTTATTTTTTTATTTTTTTTCTTCCTTTTATTCTACTTTTGCTGCCTTTTGCAAGTTTTCCAGTGTAAAATGAATGAATAGAAGAAAGAAGACTGTTTGTGGTTCAGCTCAACTTTTTCTTTAGTGCTATTGTATGCACGTAGCAGTAGGGGCACCATAAAAAGGCCCAAAATTATAATGAACGCAAAAAGCCAGAAACCCTACTGCAAAAAGCAGCTTCAATCATCTTTTTTTAGTTTTTATCATCTTTATCATCAGCATCAGAAGCATTTTGAATATCTGATTTTCTGGTTCTCTTTTGTGGTTAGAAGGTGAGCTAGAACAATATATGCAACCATATTTTATTGTGCGGTTGCACTTACAAAACCCCTTGTTGGTTGTAGTTTTGTAACTGGTGGTACAAATAATATGAGCAGTAATATCTTTCAAAATCACTTTGCTTTCTCTCCGCATTAAATAGGTGGTTGGTAATATGTCTGTGTGGTTGGAAATGGGGAGTGATTCGTTGTAAATCTTCTCAATTGCTGTAGGAAATTCTGGGACATGGAATCAAGAGAAAAATAGTGGCATCTGCATTTGAATTCTTTACATGAATACACGTTATTTCTGCAGAGAAAGGAAAAATTGAACAGAGAAAATTTTTAATCTTCGAATTATTTTTTTAAAATGGCAGCCAGAAAATTAAATTAATAGATTTTTTTGCAAATTCTGCAAAAGGAGTGCAATTTTGATGAAATATTACAATGAGTGGAACAGAACCAAGGTTAGTTATATGAGTAATCAAATCATTCATATTCTCCGTATTCTCAATCAGCTTACAAAGCAAACTTTTCAATTTGATAGAAAATCTTTTGTTCTAAACGCAGAATACATTGGTATATGAATATTTTATTTACTTAATATTTTTGATTATCAAAGTTGAGTTTATTTGAAAATACCTGCGTGCACGTGTAAATTGAGTGATTTCAAAGCGGGTCATCAAAATGTTCTTAAGCAGACAAAGGCAAATAAGTGATATATGCAAAACTTTGGAATTGTTAATACCACATTGCCATCCCCTGTACAATCCCAATAAATCCTACCCCTCTTCTTCAAGTTAAATGAGTTTGAAGATTTTTTTTCTTTTCTCACTCATTCAAAGCAGTTTTATGTAAAAAAATATTATAGCTTTTAATGTAAGTACATGAATTTTTACCAACTAGGCCCGAATCTTGGAAATGAAACTCAAATATTTAACTGAGGAAAATTACTAAACTGTTGATGATAGTCGGCTCTGTATTGGAATGCAGTATATTATTTTTAGCAGTAAGTTACTACACTTCTCCCTACACGTATACATGTATCTTTATACTGAACAATGTAGAGTAGCGTGGCAAATTTACCCACTTTTCAGGGGAAAAAAACTTTTTTGCCACATGAAAGCTTGCATGCGAAAGTAAGATAGTTTTATTAAATGAATGAAACAGAAAATGTTTGCTTGTTCTCACAAAGTAGCTGAGCATATACTTATGTACTCTCAGCAACTCCAAACAGAAAAGCTTGTGAAAAGTTACTTTTGCTGTGTTTCGTTTTTTCACTCAACGTACCGCAATGCTCACAGACAATGTTCATAGCTAAAAATGTAGTGCTCGTTGTAAATTTCATGCCTACGTGTGTGTGCAGTTGATACACATAACATGTATGGGCCTACATACATACATCTCATCTATATGTGCCAATACGCATTTACTTAAGACAAATCATTTGCACAAAATAGAATTGAACATAAAAGCTTTTCAGCAAAGTGTTTGTTGTATTTTGCAAATTGAAAATTGAGTTCTCAAAAAAGGAAAACAGAATTCCTTTTGTGTACAGTAAAAATATATACGGAAGAGATATATATTCAGGTATACTGTAGGTGCCTATGTATTCTTGAAAAACACTAAAATGAAGTCATGTTTTGCAAACTCATCGAAAAAGATGAAAAACATCAACGGAATGTAAAGATCTGATTGGAGTACGTTTCTTAGTTGTATTAATAATGAGCTGAACAGTAGTGTGTGCATCTGGCATACAAATACTTATTATGCCTACATATTTCTGTTCTTCTGCTACTGCTAGTATCCGAATTGCGTGTAATATTTACATATACGTTAGGTTCATTCTGGTTCGATCAATCACCTTCTACGATGCGGGTGGTAAATAAACAGATAACACAAGTAAAGAATCAGGTGCCTCTCTTTTTTACTATCCATTTTCCTAATAAACCATTCTATAAAGGCAGAAAAGAGGAAACTTTTGCACAACTAAACTTTTCGCATCACTATAAAGCTTCACTTTGCCACAGCATCTACATGAAAATGCTCTATACCTCCTTAGCTACTACATAAATATGTAGAACGGGAGCGTCACTGATGCGATGAGATGATAGGAAAAGCAGCTAGAGCTTAGTGGAAGTCGTCGCTCGCTAGATTTAAAAAACCCCTTTGGAATTTCTTGTTTGACTTCCTTTGGAACATTTAATACCTCTCATCCTCTCTCTACGTGTGTGTTGTGTTTTTTTTGTTCACTCGTTTTCGAGTGGGTGGATATTGGGCATGGGTAATAAAAAAAACTTTTCCATGTTTCGATAATTATCAAGTACATGAACAAGACCATGTCTTCATATTACCTCTCTTTGAGACCACACTAAACGTCAACCAGACACAGACGTGTGCTATGTTTATGATAACTAATACAAGCTTCCAAGAAGATTAACAAACATTTGTACATATTTTTTTTATTATGAGAACGATTCATATAGCCTTTTTATGGCCAACAAATGGATAGCTCATTTTAAGGGGAGGAAGGAGTGGTAGTACAAAAAGTATGCTAGTGAGATAAAGAGAGAATTGAACCTGTTGCTGTACTCTGGTGAGAGTTGAATCCTTGCTGGGCTTGTTGGATCAGATACATATAGCATACCACTTATATTTTGGTTGGTGGTAAGTTGAGCTTATACTCTCAGGGATGGTAATATATAAGGATAAAAATGGGGAAGCAACAGAACTTTTATAGTAGTAGCTCTTGGCCATACATGCATGGAGACGAGCCTGAGAGAAAAAAGTAGTATCCTGTACAAAACTTGCAGTACTTGCTTCTGCATTCCATCATCATCATCATCATCATCAAACATACACCCATTATAGTTGTATGTAGCTTTTCTTAAGTGGAAAAAATAACGATTGTCCTTTTGAAAGAAAAAAAACAAACTTTCGTTACTTTCGCTCTATTAGATAAGTAAGAGTACTTTCTCTCTATATACTTACATGCCTGCGCATATAGCACGAGAGCAAATACTAAATGGAATTTTCCTTGTTTCATTTCAAATCATTTTTATTACATTGTGCGTGTCTTATTTTGTTTTCCTCCATGTTTCTGTTCTGCTACTGGTTATTACAAAGTTTACTTGATACATATACTTTTTTTGTGGAACCCATTCCACTCATTCTAGTTATTTACTTCTGCCCAGGAATTGCTTAATAATAATTGCTATATCCAGCCTACTAATTTCTATATATTATTTTCTTATGACAATGCACTAAATAGATTGTTGCTTATCCATATACTTGCCATATTTCCTGCCACTCTTGAAGCAACAAGCATTGTTATTACAAACATCATCATTTTTTCTGCAAACAGACACAGACAGCAACCAAATCAGCATGAAGCAAGAGTCTGAAGTTTTTATGCTTTTGATTAGCTGTTGTTGATGTGATTGTGTACACAGGGGGGTGTGCTAATATGTTTTATTTATTTTTGTGTGATTACAACTATCTGTTTCCACTATATCAACTGTTTTTTGTGCAGAAAAGTACTCAGTATTCTATTTCTCGTTAGTTGACTCACTCAAGAGAAATGCTAACTTTATACATGCCATTTTTACAACTGTATATTTTCTTAACACAAAAACATTTGTTTTGCTACAAGATCTGCTGCTAAAGTTAGAATATGGTAAGACAGGAAAAAATAAAGAAAATTGATAGTGGGACAGTGAAAGAGGTAGGTGGAATCAGGAAGTAGCATGTAGCAAGCAAACATTACATTATGTTTACCAATGATACGCTTTTATCGAGAATGCTAAGCGTAGCCACCGAGAGAAACAAGCAATATATGTAGCTTGTACTTTTCCCTTTTACTCGGTCTCTCTCCCTCTCCCCCCCTTTTTACTTCTTCCTTCCTAGTGTGCAATTGTCAAGGGAAAAGGAAAGAGAAAATTATGTGTAGAGAGCAAAACAGTTTCTTTTTTTCTTGCATTGGCAGAGATACTGGTGATGATAAACCTAACCAAGGCGGCATAAAATGGCCACACAGTCAACACAAAAGACAGCCCTATCCTATTCCTGTATAAAGAATATCACCACACATGTTGCTGCCGCTTTTTTTCACAAAAATAAGTGTGAGAGTAGTACAGCTTCTTTTTCATTGTATTTTTTTGAAGACTGGATGATACCCTTATCCATAAAATGCACGAAAATGAAAGGTAATGGATATGTAATCTTCAGTACGTTTTAGCTGGTATTTTCATGGTACCGCATGTACATAAAAAGATCGCAAAAGTTGTGTAAATGTCCTTTAGTCATTATGATCTGGAGTCTGGACAAAACCACACACTGTCAAGCTAAAAGGAATGTGAGTGGCCGCATAAACTCTTAAGTGTAAAACTCTCAAACATGTTAGTTTCCACGGCTTGAGTGCATATGATGTGAAAGTTGTCTATTTCACCAACCGCAAGTGAAAACGTCTATTAAATGCAGTATGCTAAGGCAGGTGCGATCATCTTCCATTTCACATGTACCTAAAAATATATGATACCATGAAAGTTTGTGATATTTTTTTGCAGAGTATATCGCCACTTTTACATCGCTCACGTTACTACTTGCCTTCAGGGAGTTATGTTTTAATGGACAGGTGATGTGAGAATACGGTTACGGTTAAAATTTCTACAGTTTGGAGCAAAACCTTGCTAAACCTACCATATGAAATAACTGAAAATAGAAAATAATGTATCGTGTAACATGTACCGAGAAGGTATTTTTCTGAAGCTGTAAGAAGAAGTGGAGTTGTACACATTATACATAGGTAGTTATTGTAAGTATCATGTAAGTTTACCTTTATCAAGCATTTAAAAACACAATCTTAAATCCTAAATCAAACCATGTTGTCTTAAAAGAAGACTTGAAAACAAAGGATAAATTTATGCATGCTTGCACACACAGTCTCGTCATCCTATGATATTAAAAACAATACAGAATGTACGTTCAAGAAAATGCTATAGTCATGTGAGCTTGTTTTGCTGCAGTTGCTTTCTAGGAAGTACGAGATCAGAAACACAGACAAAGCATCTTTGAAGAGAATTAATGGTCCTTTGTCTGAGACCTTTACAAAGTTATGTTTTGTTAGGTAGTGAGTATGCATAATAAAGCAATGATAAAGTAGAGAGTGAACCTACTGTCATTTGAAGGACTTTTATTAAATATGAAACATGAATACTTATATACTACAAATGGCAAATATATACGTGGTAAAATAGAATATCCGATCCGGTATATTATTATGAAACATCGTCGTCACCGTATAGAGCACCATCATAAGTAAGCGTCATAGTACTTGAGTAAAAAAGAAAAAAAAGTTTTGCGTTTGCTTGTTTGCATTTTCATTTGATCTTCTCTTCTCCGTTTCAGTCTCACATAAGCAGCCATACAAACCATAATTTATACATGCAAATGAATAGTCTAAGACACGACGACGACGACGAAGGATAGGATAAGTAGAAGGAAGGAAAATGGAGATAGAGGATGAGAAGAGCCATGTCATTACAACACCGACCAGTTTTCTCTCCTATAGATGAGAAAGGTAATGCGCAACTACTTTCTCATTTCTGAAAGTATAAGCAAAAATAAAGATTAAGGAATGATGCAAGAATAGCTGGAAAACTAGCTGTGTACATTATTTTCTTTAGCTACTGTATATTATCCGCTAGTGTGATATACATTAGTATGGAAATATTTTCTAGATAGTTATAAGTTTTAATAATAATAGTAATAAAACTAGAGGATTGATACGCTACGGCCGTACCAGCAGCACTCGTTTTTCTACTCATCTCACTAATGAAAATGCGCTGCTTTATTTTCCCTATCTCTTCTTTCCACCTCTCTCTCTCTCTTCTCCTTAGGAAAAGGAATAATAAGACGAAGAGAGGCAATAATAATGCTGCAGTAGTAGTAGTCAGAAGAGGAGATAGGAAAATGTTGTAATAAGTTCCGGAGATCCAGTGAGTCAAGAGATGATAATGCAACGGTAGTGTATTCTATAAATGTGGTAGTAGCAGTATTAACTATTATCATTACCTATATACTACTTCCTACATAAAAATTCCATTTTTTTCACGTAGCACACCCTCCTTCTCTGCAATCATTCCTCCGCATATTTACTGGCTTTGGTAAAAATGGTGAAAGTTTATAACAACAAAAAAAGGAGAAGTGGACGCATTGAGAATGTACCTACGCGGAATTAATCTCTTTGGAAGGAGCAATCTTTTTTCTGTAGTCTGTTGTAGAAATGTTTTTTTTTCTCTGCAAAGGAAATTTACACTTGATTTTCATTCACGGCGGTGGTTCAACGCTCCGAGTGATCAATAGTGGAAAAAAACGACAGCACACGTTTTTGATTTGGAGGTTTATTTGGTAAGTTGAATTGTCCATGTAACTGCCCCCCTCCTCTGCCATATTACATTGCTACTTGCCTCATTTGTATGCAGATCGTTAATCTGAATTTCGACATCAATATATACATAATGTCTATGCATTGTATATGTTTAACGGAGCTTTTGAGCCCTTGCCATTTTCTTGCAAAGAATTGAACACATTTTTTTGTTTGCAATTGCAGCCAATAAAAATGGAGCCACACGGTGTTTAATTCAATGTAAAAAGGAACTACGACATGCATTCAATTCATGCCATATCACACACACCACAGCCAACTCCACCACTACCACACGTCTGTGTACACCGTTTGGGTAAGAAATTTGAGAATAAAAAGGAAAGAAAAGAGGTGGAAAAGTCTCCATCTCCGTGTACGCTACAACACGTGAAAATTGGATGTAATTCAATTACACACTATTAGATTGGCCATTCTGGACAAAGTAATGGTGTTGCAAATATATTAAGAGATGTTAGGAGAGGTGGGTAGACACACTCATACAAGGTAATGTTCTACTCCAGAGACGAGGACTCAAAGATGGTAGTGGTAGCAGTCAGTTATTACAGCAGCATCCATATAAAAAACAAACAAAATAACATCCTATTATGTGATGCTACTATCTTCTAAAATATTATTACAGACAGGCAACGGGGTGGTGTTTGATATGTACTTGTGCCAACAACAAGAGTAATGCATCTCCCTTGATGTTCCCTCCCAACTATATGTACCTCTTGTTATTCTTATGGGCAACTTTCCTTTCTTTCCATCACTGCTTTCTTTATGCAAGCTATCTTACAAGTAGAAATATAATGGCAGTAACTTTTTTTGGCTCTCTACACAACATCCTTGTTTTAGTTTACTGTAACCACATATTTCTTTTTTCAGTTTCCTCAGTGCTTTCTCCTCCCTCATGCAAGCAAATCCCTGCGGATTTTCTTGGCGTTATAAACAAGAAGAAGGAGAGGAGAGAGAAAGTGTTCCAATCTAATATCCAACAAGGTAATCAAAAAGGGGTTTCTGATTTCTCTTTGTCAGTCTCTAGTTGTACAACAACACTTCTTACAAACAAGTTAGGTAACAGTAACAATGAACCAGTCTACTGGATCTCTGAGTTACACAATAAGTAATAAAACTAATAACAATGTAATATAAAACCTACATAGCATGATGTTCATTATGCCAGTGTCTCTATGCAAGTATGTGTATTATTCAATGACTTTGGCTCATAAATGAAACGTAAAAGCCAAGTAATAAGCATACTGCCGCTGTTTTTTTCAAAGTAGTAAAATAGCATGCTAAACTATAAAAAAGGTATGAAAACATAGCATCACTTTCTCTTCTTCACTTTTATGAGTTATTTTATTAGATCCACAAAGACACGTTACTTTGGCATGCGAATAACAAGAAAAAACTCTTATTGAAAGGTAGGAAAGGTAATTTATCTTGCATAGTTTGAAAAAATCTTGAATAATATATTTCTTACGAGCTTTTACAAAAAAATATATGCTAATTTTAGGAAGTTGAAAGTCATGATAATTACAGCATGTCTGACTGATAGTAAATTTACACTTTTGAGTTTTTCTGTCGTTTGTAGTGGAGATAACACACTGCATAGCTATCTGCATGGGTCACAATTGAATTCATTCACACAGGTATTTTTTTCATTTTGCTTTTGTCACATATCCGTGTATTTTCACGTACTACTCACGGCCACCACAGTCATGGCGTGTAGTAGCCATTTAACAAAAACATTGTGGTGTTTCTCCTCCCTATCAAGTTATCAACTTTCTCCACAATACAAAGTAGAAATAATAATGATACTACTAATACCTTCATACAGCAGCTATTAAAATAGCAAAAGTATTCCAAGGATTAAGTTCAGAGAGCAGCCAAAGGTTCTTGTCTGCGTTGAATTTTTTATTACACCT
Source organism: Lepidocyrtoides sp. E14 (assembly GCA_027743805.1). Lineage (NCBI taxonomy): Eukaryota > Metazoa > Arthropoda > Collembola > Entomobryomorpha > Entomobryidae > Lepidocyrtoides > Lepidocyrtoides sp. E14. The sequence continues at coordinate 5,478 of JAHZMZ010001250.1, read as the reverse complement.
TTGCTTTCACTTTCTCCTACTTGTTTCCATATTATTATGCCATTCCAAACTTGCCTTCTATTATGCACGTATTACCACCACCATACTATTTTTTCGATTTTTTGTATTAAATTATGTCTCTACAAACTCTCTGAACTTTATATCGCCATGTAGTAGCATGGCAAAAAAAATATGCAAAAGTTTACGGGAAAGTTAAAAGCGAAGGAAGTAGCAATGGTGGTGTTGATTTTGTGGCGCGATGGCAGTAGTGGTAGGCAGTTTTCCGAATGAGAATCGCCATTCTTCTTTTCTCATTAGTACTTACTTTTTAGTAAAAGATCTCCAGCTTGTCCTACTTGTATACTTAACCTTGTATGCAATGCAAGTTAATATCATGGACTTGTCAGTATAGTATTTACATTTTGAAAACTCATTCTTTAACTCAATATCCCATCTTGTTTACCGAGTGGAGGCTGGAAAAGCAAAAGAGAAAAGAGTTTAAATGTCTGCTAGTCGCATTATTTGCCACCTCGCCTTTTAGAGTGAACATTTGTACTAACGTCTTGTTTTATTACCTCTTGTTTTTGCTTATAAAACCAAGAGTAGCAGCCGAGATGATATGGTTCATTTCGAATTACTGCATCCATTCTCTACTACCTGAGAAAAATAAATTGAATATTGCGCCACCGACGCCGTTTTATTCGTAAATGAACTTTGTCATTTAGCTAGAAAAGCATGCTAACACACATGGAAGGAAAATGCAATCTACCAACTATGCACCAACTCCTTTTCTCCAATGTCCAGCATAAAATCCAGTTTAAAGGTCCCCTTGGCCTTAAAATAATTCCACAGTAGAGTGATAAGTGCGCACAAAGTAATCCAACCAAAACGAGTGTGTGTAGAGTGTGAATGATGGTGAGTCAACAAAAAAGAAAGATAATTCGTTCACCGACTTCACTTTTGCTGCCCAGAAATCCATTTTGAGCTAAACTACGTCGTCTAAATGATAACTAAAGCAGTCTGATGCCCATTGCCACAGACTGAGAGTGCATAGTAGTGATCAGTTTTATGGAGAAAAGTGGACTTTGGGATTTACACTTGTTTTTTACACTTCTGAGCAAGCTAATGGAGCAATTGCATATTTGACCTTGGTCATTATAAAGCATTTTTGGTGTGGTTTTATGTTCCAGGCTTTCATAAAATAGCACCCTTTTATTTTCTTGAGTTCAGAAACACAACCTGTAATCCAAACATGTTATTTATGACCTCCCACAATTCCTTTGTTTCACCACTAAGCCGAGACAGTTGAAATGTGAAGTGAGTAAGATGATATAACTTGTGTAACTGAAACAAGAGAAAAGCAATCAAGGCAGAAAGACTAATGCCCTAAGGACGTTGGAATATATATGTCCTGCAAAAACAAGGGAGAAAACTTCGTACTAGGAACAAAAATTACTGCTTGCTGACACGTTACACGTTATGTTTTTCTTAACCTATGCTTTGCCGTACCTAATACAAAGCGCATGTAATAAAGAGAGTGAGAACGAGACAGAAAGGAGGTGAAATAAAAGATGACGGTGCAAACCTTTTTAGGTGACCTGGGATTTTATTACGATTTTGTAGTTTGTACCACTGAAACAGCAGACGCAGTTTGCTACCTGACACAAAGAGGAGAAAGGAATGAAGGGTTTTATGTTTGGATATGTGTATTAAAAAGAAAGAAACGCTACAGGTATTATGCGTATTTCAAGTATGTAGCATTATAATAACTGAATGCATGTAGATATGTACCCAAAAATTTTCATCAAAGATCCATGAACCAATGACGGGATAGAAAGGAATTTCCTTGTTCGTTATTGAAATCAGAGTATACAAACCAAATTAAGCCAGAGGCCCAAAATGCAGCTTACCCAGTATTGAAAAAAATGTAGACGTTTAGTTCAGAGGAAAAAATGCAAAGCGCACAACTTTTTTTTCTATGATTATAATAAAATGGGAAAGTTATTGTAAAGAAGAGAAAAATAAATTTTACAAACTCTGAGATTTAAAAAAGCATTTCCATTGTCTTTACTTAAGATATCATACTCTAATGGGTGTTTCCATAAACTAGAAAGGAATTATTACTTTGCTCCAATATCGACTGTTGACACATTTCTTCATTCTCTGCAAACAGCTCTGTAGACAAAACCCATTAATTTTTTTATTATTTTTCATCCCATTCAGTATATTAACATCATATCTGAAATTTTCACATTTACAGTAGATGGGTAGAAAAATGGTGGTTCGACGATGATAAAAATGATGAGTAGAGGAATCCTTCATGACAATGATTTTATAGCTTTAGGCTGTTTCTAAAAAATGGTAATGTCAAATCCGTCCTTGCTTCTAGTCTATCATATCAGGCGTATACTGCATTCTCTGACGGGATTTTAGTTCATTCCTTTGCAGCTCACCAACAACACCGTCATATACTAAAGTTGGCTCTCCTCTATTTTTGCACAGTAGAAGTATAAGAGAGATACATGTTTTTATGTATATTACCTCAATTTATGTAGCAAGTTTCAACTTGTTAGAGGTGGATACTGGTAAAAATCCTAGTTTTGGAAAGCAAACGGTGCCTCTGCCACTGTTGGAACTGACAGTATACCTGAATATACGTAGCTTTGCTCAGTGTGTCTATCCATGTATAAAAACGGAGCTCTAGCTTGGTTGCTGGATGAGTAAAAACTCCCTTTAAACTATTGGTTTATTTTTATGGATGAATTTTGCGTGGCTTTACTTTTGTAACGAGGACCCTATATATCCCTGCTAAATTGATTATTTTTTAGCGTAAAGAACGACAGAAATATAATGATAGATCCTGAACCAGGATTCGTTCATTCTCATTGATTTAAATCTAAAATAGGGTGCATTTAAGGTGAAAGGTTTTCTATTCATGGATGAGTAGTAAGAGAAACATCCCTTGCCGTAAAATTTCATTGCATTTTTTCGCTATATGGACCATGCCTTATATCCTATTCTAAAGTTGTATGTAAAAATTGCTGTGTAGAGGTAAAGTCGGCCAGAGAATAGTGAAAGGTACCGCATCCGCGGTAGCCGATACCACACTTACTGTCTTGTTTAGACAAATTTAATTGGGTTTCACAAATTAACTAGAAAGTTTGGTGGAAACAAAATAATATTAACATCGGCAGGTCCTAAGCAGATTAAAAATGTTAACAAAATATTCCATACACGTTTGTATGTCTGACACTACCAAATGTTGCAACGAATTTACGGCTGGCGGTGTGAATTGTAAAAGGTATAAAAATATTATTTTTGGTTGGTTGGATAGAATTTAAAGAGATTTCACATAATCCATACATACCTGAGCCAAGCAGGCGATGAAACACAACAAAGAGGCAATAGTGAATGCATTCCTGAACTTTCACTTGCGAATTCGAAATAAATAAACCATGTTGTGAGCGGTCGATATAAATGAACTAGGAAAGCAAAGTTTTTTAAGTTGTACTATTTTGGCTTTACAATAATAAATGCATACCACACGGTACATAGGTAAGCAGTGTGAGCGCAGATTTGTTTGCTTGCAAAAACTGACTACCTCCTTTCGAGCAAGTTCAAAAAACTCATCCAAAAATTCCTTGCTGCTTATTAAGCCATTCCACTGTAAAAATGATTTTCAATTAACTAATATTACAAATACATTGCATATGGCTAGACAGTTTGCTACCAGAGGAAGGATTTCGTGAGCAGAGAAAATAAAGTTCAAATAATATGCTTTATGCTCCAGTAATGAAATTAAATGCCGTGTACACACAAAACAAAGCAAGTCTACAATAAAATATTTACATTCAATCAAACCTCTTGGGCACTAGTAAACTATTTTCTACTTTGCTTTGAATTCTCAGGCAGCAGAACATCATTCAAAGCAATCAAATTCACTTGGAACTATACAGTTTCTCTGTGCTGTGTCATTTTAATGAGATTGTCATTCAATTTACCAAATTCAGTACAAATTACAAATGTCCTCCAACTCAACTATTCTCTAGTGAGTAGAAAAACCTGAACGCTTAAACAATTCAGTAATTTTCATAATAAATGTTCGCATGTATCATCATCATGATCCGAAACCGTGTACAAGGACACGAGTGTTCGCGACGCAAAACTAACTTGGTATTAGTGCCAAACACACATATGCCATACGCCTTCTCGCATTAAACACTTTCTATTGTTGCACAACAGTAATGGACGAGAGAGAGTGTGCAAACTTTATTCTACCTCTTCTACTCTTTTTCCGGTATGAAGAAGGGCGGAAAGAAAATTCATCCATATATTTGTCGCTGTTGTGTAACATCATCATTCTGTAGCACAATCACTTCATACGACGAAGGAAATGTACAATGCAGGAGACAAATGGAGGAGAGCAACTGTAGCGAGATGATGGGATCACACACGACCATGCATTTGAATCGTATCAATGTAGAAATGGATGAATGTGTTTACAGTACTTAATATGGATCCCATATTATGGAGTGGAGGCATAAAATACAACTATTAAATCTATACAACTTGTCGATTTGTTACCGAGAAATGGAAAAAGAGTGCGTGTACGTATGTATTCTTTGCAAAAGTTCTAATTTCGAGTTCTGAGTGAAATGGCTACAAGAATTTTGGTCCGTACATGGAGGCAGAACAGAAAGTATGTTTAAAATGCATGTTTTACGAAAAAAATGGAAAGTCTTTCTCTAGTTGAACTGTTGAACGACGGGAAACTCATATTATAGAATTTTGTGAATCTAATCGATTCCTCCCTTTTTCCACTCACTCTTGTCAGTAAACATTTTTCCTACTTTGATGATAAGCTTGACTGTGTCTGTGTACACTGTACAAAACATAGTGGTTTTGGTGGCAGTTTTCTTCTTTAGCAAATGCTAGCATACGTAGGAACATACTAACCTATTTTTTTTGCTTTTGAGCTTAGTATTTTGAGAAAGTATCCTACTTGAGTATTTGTTCCCTCATGCCTTGTTCTGAAATAGATGTGCCGTCGTACGGATGTACCTTGATGTGTGGATTGGATGTGTGGTGAATGGAGAAAGAAGGAAGGAAGATAAACTCTGTTGAAAAGTGGATTTACTTGTACAACCCAAAGAAATCCTATTAGAAAATATACAATGTCAACTTTCCCTCTTGTTTATGGAATATAAAATGCACCCACTAACAAGAACAAAAAAGGTACATGGAAATGATGTGATGAGAGGAGCAGGATGATACTGGCTTGTTGGGGGTCTTTTTTTGCTTACCCTCCCCACTGGCTACTGGCTACATTGTTATAAAGACTAACCAGCTGTTGCCTACTACTATTACTCCTACAAAGAAGTACATTTTGAGTTGCCTCTGTTTCCACTCTTTTTCTCTATTGCCTGTGTGCTAGCTAAACCAATAAAGCTCGGTTTCGTTCCACTGATTCTTTTAACTGCCAAAATTCTTTCCTTTTTT
>JAHZMZ010001249.1:0-10790 GCA_027743805.1 Lepidocyrtoides sp. E14 | reverse complement strand
CACGGACACCCAGAGTGTGATAATAAGCTCTTCTGCATGCAATGCAGCGAGCTAATAATACGCATATATTGTATGTATGTTTAACATGCATAATAATGTCCATTTAAAAAAAAATGTGAATATGCGTGCAAGTGAAAGCGAACGTGAGTTATAAATGCATAACGTAAATACATAGCAGATTACAATGTGTACATGCGTGTTATTGTTGTATTTATGGGATGGCATTGTGTGTGTAAAAGGTTCCGAAATCAGTTTACTTTAAAGTAGCCCTTTTTATGTACAGATTTTTTGATTATTATTATTATACTGAACTTCTCATTTCCCATAATATTATAGACTTCATTGTTACTCATGCATGCATACATTTTATGGGAAATGTTTTGGGAATATGAAGCTTGTAAAATCAGCACATTTAGGGTCGTTGAGCCAAACATAAGCATGTATGCAATAATGGGCAATGACAGCGTTTCAATTCTTCTCGTGTTGTTGCTTGCTGCTGGACAAAATAAAATAAACATAAGATTAATAATGTAACTTTCTCTGCCTATAAACGTTTGTTTATAGTAGGGATTGCATTATAATAAAAAAAGAGATTACTTTGAAGTTTAAATCTAAACGTTGTGCATAGTAAGTATGCGATACAAAATGTTTGTTTGCGTGTTTTCAATATGTCCAGTGTTTTTTCCTGTTTGTTCACAGAGTTCGGTAATGATGTATTTTCTTCGTAATTTCTAAAATGCATAGTAGGCAAGGCATAGATTTTTACAATATTCTTGCTGTATGAAACTGCAAGTGTAAGTTTACCCTATATGCGTACTATACACGCAGCGTTGAGGTAAGACAACGTTAATACTTCATAATCACGACTTTATATTATATGTTACTCCACTGAAAGCAAGTACTGACATCCTATCTTCTGTACCTAAGGCTATAGGAACGTATAAACTTTTACAAAACGGCGTTAAAGTAAAAACTTTCTTAGTTTTGAATCTTGGTAGTTTACTTGACGTTGTTTGGTACTGGTAAGTGCGAACATGCTTATAATTATATTTTTTTCAATTCAAACAGTTTTGGGTGATATATTACTTGATATCAACACGGCGATCATATTGGTTTGCTGATTTTTTTAGCTGTTTTTGTTTCATTCCAAAACTTGTGGGGTGATTGTTGAACCTGTTTACTCGGGATATGTTTGTACGCATAAACGTAATTCTAGTCCTTACGTGAAGTTTCTACAAGACTCTCTCTAACACTTGAATATATAAAGGCATAAACTCAACAGTTTATGTACATTTTTAATGTGCTTCATGATGATTTCATTCCATACAGCAAGGAAAATTCATTTGTCTTCGGGTGTGAGTGAATGGAAAGCATCACATATTCTATGACACAAGAGACTTTATTTCAATTGCCAGTTTCCTTTCATGCGTACAACTGCAAAGCTATTCTCTCCTTCAAACAAATTGTTAACACTACACTGACCCTTTTATAATCTTCTTTTTTTCTGGAAACATGTGCGAAACAACAAAGAGTATTTTTTACTTACAATTCTGATCATAAGTACAAGATTTTTGTGTGATATGTGTAGCATGTTTCCTTCAAAAATGTGTTCAACAACTACAACTAGAAAAACTGTAGAGTAAACAGTAACAGCACGAGTATTTAAAGTGGAAATGCAAAGAAAAAGAAAAATTTTCATTTTATGCTAAAACGACCGAAACACAGCATTTTTTTATTACACTATTCTATTTTTTTCCATTCAGACAAACGTGTTTATTATTATTATTTCATGGAACAAGCTCCGGAGGTGGTGTCATGCATCTTCTTTTAAACAATATAATGAAATACCGGAAACATCCAATATCATATTTTGAAAAAAAATTCTTAAGCAGAAAGCCATAAAACAGTTGAGTTAATTCGAAAATTCAAATGATGACGGCATTAATCGGTTCAGAAAAGGAGAAAAGTTTCTTTTTACGCATGCATATTTTATATTTTTTTCAGCGCGTTAATGCTCTCAAGAATTTCCAAAAAAATAGTGCAAAATTCGAATGCTGGTTTTGTACTGTAATAAATGTAGTTTTTAGCTTTGTATTTTTAAACTCATTTGCATAAAAGAAAACTTAAAGCGATAAAAATCCTATTTTTGACTAGATCTTAAAACAAGATACAAATTTTAGTAAAGAGGGAAAAACAATCCGAATGAATGAGATGGGGCAAATTGATAAAGCTTACAAGTAGCTAAATTAAATTATTCAACTTTCCTCATTCATTATTCTAAACCCTTCTTTGTATTTTTTTCTAAAGTTCAAAATGAGTTTATACGTAAATACGTCTACATGCGTTTTTCAAGGCATATAAACATTTTTACAATGACTTCAGTTTTAAAAATTTCTCTCAAGATTTTGCTGCATACTACTGACAACCTCCAAAAAGCGAACAAATGAACTGTCTGCATGAAGGAAGTAATGAAAAGCTAAGTAAACCGTACATATTTACATACATGAAGAAAATGGGGTAAACTGATGCGTTTGCATTTTACATCTAATGCCTTTAAATCTATCTTAAATCCATCAGCAGCCTGATATTATTTAACTTTCATCATCTCTAATGACCCTCGAAAAAAGGGTTCAAACTAACTAAAACCTTTGTTTTTTTAACGTGCAACTTTTATTTGTAAATAAATAGCAGAATATCATCATCATCATCAACTTCATACCATTCCAGAGTAATTTTCATGATGACTGTAAATAAAACTCTGAAAGTTTTATTGGCACACGTACTCTTCTCTCTCACGCATTTGTTTATTTTTAGTAGAATAGTTGCAGCAGCGCACGCAGACAGATAGTAAAAGTAAATTAGAATGTGTGCTTGTGCTCGCTGAGCATACACTACACACAATTTAATTTGCGTAAACTCGCAATGCGACACATACGAATAAAAAGGTACGGACTTCTAATTGTTTTTATTGCTGAAGCAAAGCAAACTTGCTTCATAGCCATTGTATTGTACATAGCTAGGTATATAATATGGACTTTCTAATTACCACAGAATGATGACGACAAGCATCACTTCAGTCAGTAGCAGTATCCAGCATTACAACACCACCACTGTACTACCACAGGAAACGCAAAATGCTGTATCTCCGGTGGTGAAGTAGGTGGCTGACCGAAAAAGAGAATGTGGAAGTTTAAGCGAGAGAAAGTTAACCAGCAAATATTTACATACCGCTTTTTACCTTTGCTGTTTCCAAACCACTCGAAAAACTAGGATAAATGTGTATGTATCATTGCTCGTTGTTTAAGCCAAGCCTAAAGCAAACTTTCAACAGGAGTCGAGTGAATAACATCCCAAAAAAAACGTACAAGTGGTTCATCGTCTATTTGTTCTGTGGAGAAATAAAATATAAGAGTGCAGAAAAACTCGCTTTTACTTCCCGTTACAGAAAAAAATAGAGAGGGATGACGATGATGTGATGCCTAATAATGCAAATTGTTCTTTAGTCTAAACTGCAGCTAAATAAAGTGGGGAGCTTATTCTCTGCATCAAAACAAATTACAGTGATCACTAGCTTCATTGCATTCATTTACTCACTCATTTCACAATTAAGCCCACTTTAAATAAAAAAGTTTTTCTAGAAATTGTTAATTGCTTTTCATAGCTTTGTGTAGCAAGGGCATTGCATTCGTAGCATGCATACTTGTCTAACTAAATTAAGTTAAGTAAGTACCTGCTAAACAAGTTGAAGAGGTTGATGCCAGCCAGCGAAGGACAAAAACGAATCCAATTGTTTTTTTTTTCGCTAATGAATCTAAAATACTTGTGTGCTGAGCAGACTAATAATATATGAATAGGTGAGCTTGTTTTTGTTTCCTGTGAGTTAGCAGCAGAATCGTATAATTTCTTAAGTAAATACCTAAAATATTACCTATCTATCTTACGATGCACTTTACCATTATCATCAAGATAGCCAACATTAAAAAGTTTACGGAAGCATAGCAATACTATTTGATTTATATGATCACATTTAGATAGGAAATACTGTAATCTATTTTGTATTTACATTATAATGCACACACAAAGCACACCATACTAAATACTTGAACATTTCGTTTTGTCCATCCGTAACATTTTTTTCTCTCTCTCTTCTTTCTCTTGCTAGCTCCTTTTCTCCAGACTAGAAAGCTTTTGTTTTATCTTCACTTTCTCCGTGTACTATTTCACGGGAAATACTCAGGGCACCAATCTCCAATGATGCAATAAGACCCATAGGGTAAAAGTATGCAGTTGATAGAGAGAAAAGACGAAGCCACCTCAACGTATTTATTATCATCACTAACTAAAAAGCTCTCGGGCTGCTGCTGCTACTACTTACTACTACGAGCTTACTTGCAGGCAAAAGGAAAAAGCCTTGTTTAAAGTTAAAGAACCAGTGAACCTTTCACAGAATAAAAAAAATCTACACGAAAACATCCCCTCATTCTCTGTTTTGGTTCTACTGCTGCTGCCTCTACTAAAAAACCTGGAATGTACAGGCATATTATCGGCTCTATTTTAATCTTTAGTTCATAATGACTACCAAAATGTAGCCGTATGCCGTCGTACCAAAAGTACGGAAAAATAAGTGCATTTTCCCCATTTCCTAATTTCCCTTTCTTCTGGTAGCGGTAGTGGTGGTATGGTGGTGCGGTGCGGTATGGGTATACACCCAAAATGATAATATGAACCGTGAACTTTTATAAAGTTGGGTGGAACAAGATGAGTTGAGAGGAGATGCCTCTAAAAAAACGATAATTGTACGGTTGTACTCATACAGTTGGAAGACACTTTTGTTTAGTTTGTTTGAACCGTTTATTGGTAAATTCTTGTGTGTATTTGCGTATGTATATGCGAGAGAATGTACCGTATAAATTTAGATGGTGTATTGAACCGGAAGGAAAGCATGAATTAATACAACATTTCTGCTTCTGCAACCAGCATCCATCCAACCAAGGGTGACAAAGGCTTTTTAGTAGAGAATTGCTGCACACAAAATGTAAGCTCTCTCTCTCTCTTCTTGCGACTTTTTTAGTCGCTCAGTAGTAATAATAAGCTAGCATTATCATTAGAGAACTAGACACCACCGTACACTCACACACACACATACACACACGTTAGAAAAACAGTCGACAAATTCAACGTTATTATTACTGCAGTGTTTAGTTTGGTGACGCTGCTGCGTTTTGTCGGCAATGGTATGGTGGCAATGTTCACAGCTTGGAAATGTGTAAAAACATCACATTTATAAGTGTATATATTTTTGGAATGCATCACATAATCCGGTCGGTTTTTCGTCTGTCTGTCTCTCTCTCTTCTGCAAGCAAACAACAAACGGGCAGACTAACAACACCCGAAAAAAGAGTGTTTTCTTATCAGCTCACTGGTTTTACTGTTCATTTTTATCACACATTTTATAATATTGCCTTGTACATATTTACACAATAGTCCTTCTTTCTTTGCCAGTTTGTATGTATGTTGTACTGCATTACTTTTTTTGGAGGATAGTTTAAGTACAAATGACGCAGTATGTAGTTTGTTAGTGCATCTTTAGGATGTTCTTTTTTGTTTGTTTGTTTGTACTTGTCCACTGTCCTGTAACTGTAATCATGCATGACACAATTTAGTTTGTGTTGTGTTTATTGGTCTTTGTGAACTTTTTTTATGCATGTGATAATTACACGTTGTAACACCATAATACTACCAGAGAGTCATCTATTTGTGAGTAGATCGGATGAATGAGTTGGGATTGAATTGGTGGGTGAAATTAAGTTTGAGCTTTAGTTGCCAAGTTTGGTAAACAAAAAGTTCAAGGTTCATTGCATTATTAAAATGCATTTCATAATGACTTCTTTTATGCATGGACGAATTGACAGTTGGAATTGATGTCATTGGGCAGTTGCAGAAAACAAAAAGGGGGGTTTTGTATTTCCAACGAATTTCAAGAAAAGTTTTCTAATAGTATTTACAAATAAAAAATAAATTGTAATTATTACTACTTTAGTTTTTTTGATGAAATAGCTCCAAAAATGGGTCAGGTAGGGAATGCCTGCTGCGGGCGCGTTCCTTCGTTGTTGCTACCTTTGCTTTAAAATTCTTAGCTTGAAGTCCTCTGTACAGCTTAATGGCAACGAATACGGAGAATATTGCGTATAGAATCGTAATGATCTGAAAATTTACAAATATTTTAAAAGTTTAAATTTTTAAGCAAGATTATTATTGGCAAATTACAGAAAAAAAAAATTTATACCGCAGCCGCAACCCAAAGATAAGCCCGAATGAAAAGTGGTTTATGTTCTTCGTAATTATTAAAAAGAATGTTATCGAAGCAATTTCTCGGTCGGACCGTCGGTCTGTCACAGTTATTTGCATAGTACATGTTACAAACCCATGCCATGCTGAAAAAACTGGATGTTATTAGAGCAGCTGCTGCAACAATATGACCATAAATGTCCAATTTCTGAAGACGAGAACTTCTCGAGCATACCGGCATCAGAGATGAAAGGAGTGTCAATATTGAGAAAATCCAAGGTATGATTATAAGCGACATACTCATCTTGGGTAGCCACGTTTTCACACAGCGAAGGAAGTTAAAGTGTTCTTTATCCCGTTTCATCTGTTCACACCTCGAGTAAAATTCCCAGGGAGGAATAAAGGTGATGTAAGCCTGATTGTGTCCAGCACCGGCAAAAGCAACCGCAAAAAGTCCAATCACCTGAGGAAATATATGCACATATACGCAAATTGAGATTAATTTAGCAGCTAGTTTTCAACCCTCTTTTTGTTTTGATAGGCAATCTGATAGGGAATACCGCATTGATGCATTTATAATTTCCACGCGTTGTCTTTAAATAAGAAGTGTTCAGCTCTAGCGACTTTGCCGACTTCTCACTTTTCTTCGCATTCTTATAGCTTCGTTCTGACGAAATAGACACCCGACCCATTCGAGTGATTGAATGAAGAGGTAGACAAAGAGAGAAAAAAGTTAACTGCTGTGTATGCTTATCTCTGGGTAGGTACAGTAGGCAGCGTGTAGGTAGTTAATATTAGCCAACGAATTAGCTCCTCCTCCCAAAAGGAATCTTCGACATTAGTGGTCCATTTTTTTGGAAAAATTTGGAAATGCAAAAATGTTGCTATGTGGGTTTATAGGAACTTCCAAAGAGTCGACTTCCAAAAAAGGAACCGTATCTATTCCGTTTTTCCAGCCCTACTCTTCTTATCAATTTATTGTCCTCAATCAAATACAATGCTCATTGTCACCCCAAAATTAAATTCTGTCCTGCATATAATCGCAATCGTGAGCGTTTGTAAATACAAAGTTTGTACAGACAAAGCAAAGAAAAAAACACAGTATTCCAGAATTCAGTTTTTTGAACTTTCCCCTTGTGACTGTCAACTCATTTCACGGTTCAAAGATTTTCCTCGTACCAAAATCGATTAAATGCTGACAGCTTTTATCGTTTTTCGAATCTCCCTTAAGGCCAAATGATGATGGTGATGATAATGATGCTAACCGGATTGAACGCATCAGTAGTGCATGCATATTGACAAAATAAATAGTGGGTGGTGTGTGTGTACCTAACTTGCATACGCACACAAAGGCATGTTCAAAGAAAATACTTCAGCTGTATGATTTTCATGCAACTGAAAACTAGAAATATTATTTTTTGATCGATTATATCATTCGTCTCTTTTGGCCTTATAAACTAAACCCATCACCCCAAATACCCTCTGAATTGAATGCTACCATACATACTCACGTCATTTCGTATAAAAATCATTACTGCTGTCGCTGCTGCTGCACATTGCAACTTTTATTAAATAAATGATACATTACCAGAGGAAAATAAGCATTTTCTCTTTGAATTAAAATGTGCTGACTTGTAAAGTAGTAGCCATTCATTCACATATTACTAAGCTTATCTTTTCCATGTTCCTATTTTCTTGTTGTCAGCCAGTGAACTTTCACTACTACAACAAATAGCAACTTTTAGCCATTCATTCACATACTACTAAGCTTATCTTTTCCATGTTCCTATTTTCTTGTTGTCAGCCAGTGAACTTTCACTACTACAACAAATAGCAACTTTTCTGATAGATAGTTCATTATAATCATCATCACCATTGCACAAGTTGTGTTGTGTTGTGATTACTTCATGTACTTACTTGGTGTTCGCTTTATTCTTCCTCCTTGTATTTACCACCCCCATCACCATGCATTTTCTCAATATCAAAGCATAACATATTATTCGTATGACTCATTGAAGAAACTTTATGGCAAGCAAAGTCACAGCAAAAAAAATTGTTTAGAAAAGCAATTCTTACTTGTAGAAGCATATACTGACTTATNAAAGCATAACATATTATTCGTATGACTCATTGAAGAAACTTTATGGCAAGCAAAGTCACAGCAAAAAAAATTGTTTAGAAAAGCAATTCTTATTTGTAGAAGCATATACTGACTTATTATATAAGCATTGTATATACTGCTTTCACTTTCCCATTGAGTTACAACGACATATTATTTATGTGTAAAAAAAAGTATATCCATCTATCTATATCCATAATAATATACGGAATAATATGTCTACAGTGAACAAGGGAAACATTCATCCATCTCAATTGAGCAGTTGAACACAACTAATTTTAAAAACTTTCCAGACTCCTTTGAGACTCTCGCCTCTTGAGAAAATGTTGCGTAGTTGATATGATGTCTTGTGTGTTGTAATACTAGTACATAGTGCCAACGCCTCGATCACCACCATTTACCATCCTTATGTGCCAACAACACGCGGAGCAAGCAAGCAAGCAACAATACCCTTTTTTTATTTAGTAATGTTGTATGTGTGGTGTGCCTATATATCTTGTTTTACTTTCCCCATAACAAGAAAAAAAATCTTGCATTTACACTTACACACACACACAACCCCAAAAGCACATCCTATGCATCTAAAGAACCGTCAACTCTGTAAGAAGAATTGCTTTTGTCGACTTGCTCCTAAAAAAATGTAAGGCCAAACTGACTGTGAATGTGTAGGTATGTGTAGAAACATATATACAGCTATTTTAAGTCAAGTCACATCCTTGCTAATGCTCAAATGGTGAAACTTGAATCATCAGCTTTTTCCTTTGCTTTCACTACTGCAAGAAAGCAACACTAACTAGCTAACTAACCCATAATAAATGTAACAAGGTTGTTCCTTCGTCGTACGTACGACGATATGAAAAGGATGTTTTTAAGAATAGCGAGCAATCGGACTACAAATTGTGTGCATTTTGAAATGAATTTTTTTACTCTTTTCTTTTGCATTGAATTTGAACAAAAAAAACATGGCTCATAAGCTCTTTTTTTCTACAAATCAAAAAAATAATTTATACGACTAAGAATTTTTTTATTCTTTACAAATCATGTTGGTGGCTAGTTACTTAAACTTGTAAATGGACAAAAATACTTTTTTTTGTACAATGCCATTTTTTTTGTTGTGCTCCAAATAAACACGTAAATGTTGTTGCTGCCCACACGACCCTCCCCCTTTCACACTAACTTGCTTCACGTTTATTCTATTCTCCCTGAAAACTATTACAAATAATCTGGAAGTCACTTTTTTTGTCACCTTCTACCAAGTCACTAACCTCCTCTGTGACACTGGGAGGAGGACCAACCATTAATTTGATGGTAAATTATAAATCACACAGACACACACACTACCCTACCTTTACCATTTCTAGGAGATACACACAACTTGAAAAATAGGCTACTACCACTACCACAATACGTTTCATTTCTTTGTGGGGGAAAAAATTGTGTAACACTGCGAAATGGATTACCTATTCGAACTATTTTTAGAGAGATGTGCTGTGTGTGTAAGTCTATCTACACACTTTTCATTATAAGCCCAATTTACAGATTGACGAATGGGTAAATGAAAGCCTTGAGGTAGCTTGGATTTCCCATCTGATGGCATATATTTTTTTTCAAGCTTACAGCAATTCAATCCAATTTATCTATCTATTCCATTAGTCTCTTGCAAGAGAGTTGTCTTTTTTCTCCTCTTTTTGCCAGAAGGAATGAATCTTACAGAAAGACTTGCTTGCTTGCCATATTTTTTGAAATTAATTATTTTTAAGGATCCCCTGTCATTCCCACAACCAACCGTGGCTGTGCAGTGAAAAAAAAAAGTTTTTTTTCGTGGCCTTTGAAACTTGTAGAAAATATCGAGTGTCTTAATGACAATGATTATTACGATGATGATGATGATGATCAGACAATAAAAATCTTTTACCTCATGGCACAACCATACAATTTATTGTTAAAGCGTAGAAAAAAAGGGGTAAATGTGGAAATGATGAATTTTCCTTTAACAAAACTAAATGAGATTATAGTAGATACTCAGAGAAAAATGGAGAAAAAAAAGTGGAACTGCTCAATGGTTTCATAATGAGCGAGGGGTAGTAGCAAGCCGTATTATGAACCCTCATTTTGACTGTTTTTTTCTTCTTTATCATCTTTCTTATATGCTTTGTATAATTGCTTGGAAAAAAAGACGTTCGTACCTACTTTGCTGCTGTTAGCTCCCTCCTTTGCTATTTTGGCTGCAAAAAAGAGGGAAAATGAGAAGACGGGATGGATAAGTCTGTCATATAACGTCTGGAAATACAAGGTTTTACTTTCACTTTTCTGTGTACTGAACCGATTATTACACGTATCACCTCTGCTGGAGTACACAAGATGCAGTAGTACATTTTGAACA
>JAHZMZ010001248.1:0-22484 GCA_027743805.1 Lepidocyrtoides sp. E14 | reverse complement strand
GAAGAAAAATCAGGTCGTTTGGCATATTTTAATATCGAAATCTCTTGTGTCATACCTTACCTTCTTAAGTGTGTAAGTACATACAGGAAATTTAATTGTTTTACATAACAGTCTGAGTATTTTATAGTCTGCAAAGTTTACTGGTTTTACAGAAATGTGTGCGTCATAATATAATAATTTGTGTGTACTTACAAATGCGTTCATAACGCGAGATAGGAAGCTTTTTGAGGATTCGAGATTTCCCTTTGTTGCGAATTCAGGATAAACCGGACGTTTGGCTTGAATGGCTTTCTTGTATGCATCGGACTGTATAAATTTCTTATTATATTGAACCTGCATGAAACAATTAGAAACAAATTATAGATTAATACCGATACACCATACAGATATTATGCATAGGCTCCACTTTTTTTTTTTAATGTGCGAGAGTATGTATTAAATTTTAACTTACTAGACCATTTCGAATATCAAATTTGGTTAAAATGGCATATCCATCGATAAAATTGGTCATGGTTGTTTCTCCAATGTCAAATTTTCCTGGACCAACACGAATATATGTTCCAGCTATCCAATTTGGTATATTGCCTGTAAATTTAGGAAAGAAGAAAAATTCAATTTTTATCTCAAAAGATGTAACAGTACAAAAATTGTCACATCTCATAGCTTTGGCAATTCTGCGTAATATTTCAATGCATTCTAGCATAAAGCAAGGGAAGTACCTACCCAATTTCCTCTTTCAGCAACAAAAACATGTTTTTTTTTGCTTGGTACATTGTCGCATCATTTATGAATAAAACAAAAGGTGGAAGGAAGTTAGCCTGGCTAACTTAGCCATGTGCCTATATTCGGTACATACAACAATGCAAAACGATGTGACCTACTAACCTTTACAACACCAGAACAGACACAAGGAAAGATTCTCACGTTGCTCGAGACGAAATGATTGTTCAGATCTGTGATTGTACACCTCTGTCATGCTCATTGGTTTTTTATTACGTAAGCTATTTATTGACATTCATCTGAGCAATAATAGTACTTTTGTGGTGACCATTGGAGCGCATGAATTTTCCTTATGCGTGGCAAGTTCCTTCCACGTTACCGTATTTTGACACGCTGATGTATCTGTAACGTTCATCTTACGATGCTTTGTGAAAAAGTGTGCAGCTAAATTGGCCATATAGGTAAATATAACAAATCTATATACCAATTTTGGTAGAATGCACAAACATCCTTTTTGTTTACGCTCATGTGCAAAATGGAAGTACAGTCAGGTAATCTTCCATTGTTTGTTTATCAGCTCATTTTATTGAACCATAAAATAGTTCGTACTTATAGAACGAAACATAGATCAACCTGACTCTTGAATTAAATGACAATGTGTGCTTGTTTACATTCGATATCAACAAATTTTTAAACAATTCTTGCTGATTGCTATACGTTGAAGCAAATTAGACACAAGATCAATGTCGGTGGCACAGATTGAACAAAAGTGTAAGCTAAGTTAAATCATAACCTTTATTATTCAATTGTTGTTACCACACATAGGTAAGCACATAACACACACTGATAATAATGACAATATACGTGCGTACTGTACAGTTATAAATATTACAGGGCAACTTCAATAAAACAGTTATTTTACGCTTTACATTTTGCATAAATAAAAGTTTCATTGTGCATATTCATTGAAAGAAACAAACAAAGTTTTTTTTATCAAAAATTAAGTGTCCCTATATGTTGTTCGTTTAGTAAGATTTTCTGGTAACGATAAAGGTAAGATCAGCAGTAAAAAAACATTGTACGAGCTTCAAAAACACCATTCTTATCTTGTATTGTGATTGTGACTACTGTGGGGAAGACAATCAATAACTCTTCTTAATGATGGTGCTGATTAAATGTATAGCCAGTACATTTCAAAAAATGAATGAACAATTTTTTGAAGATTAAGGTTTTAAAAACGTAAAAACACACGCTACTCACACTGTGTTCAAAGGCCATAAGGTATAAAAAATCTAATTGTACGTTTTGTTTCATGCGGTTTTAAAATACAAATCAGCATCATAGGCTATCCTACGCATTTTAAAAAGATGAAACGTGGAAAATACATTTTAAAAAAATATCATTTCATTTATACAGGCTCTGATGAAAAATAATGGTGATGATAATAATGATTATAGATACCACGAAAATTAGGTAGTCATCATCTGTGTAATAATATGCACTTCACATGAAAATTCCTTTTACAAACGCAAAAATTGAAGGCTGCATTGTGCAATTTTTAATAATATAGAATGCGTACACGTTTTGAAAAATACGTTATGATAAAAATGTATGAAAAATTCAGTGTCAATAGAGAACTAGCCCAAATACGCTGTACCCACACATTATAAGATACACTGTACGCTAACGTCATTATTTCGTCAACAACACAAGCATATTTTGAAATATAAACCTTAACCTTTACAATACACCATCTCTTATATGATGTAACGAGGTTTATTGAAGTCACAAAGACAGTTGCTATTTTAGCTAGTTATCACAATTTAATTCATTACTGTTCATTTTTAAATGTTTCGCTTCTTTGTTTGTCATTTTTTACAAGAGCTGAAATGCATTTCCTTTGTTTTCGTATAGAGGTATCCAGTTATATAGAATGTTTCTTGGTTTAAAAACTGGTGTCTGCTTTCAGATGATATATGTGTGTACCTAAATTACAGAATGGAAGAATGCACACACCTAATACGGAAGTGTTAACAATGACTAATTTTTGTCGACAGTTGCAAACAATGCATCAGAGAATAACTGCTTGATATTGGCCTATATTGAACTAATGGAAAAGAAGTCTCCAAAAATAGTTTTAAAAATCTTTTTTTTGCCGAAGGGAACGACATGAAATGAGTAATTTAATATTATTCGGTGAAGACTATATCGCAAATAACAATACATTTCATAACTTTTTTTCCAAACAAGGATTCCTCAAAAACATTAAAAAGAGTAAACATAGGTATTTTAAATGGTAAATTTATTGTTGTGATGCACGCAATGACTTAAGAAGTCAAAAATCTTGCAAATTCGTTATCATGCATCTTTATAGGTACCAGAGACAGTTGTTTAGGGGCAAGGGTTGGTCACAAGTACATTAACTCTGACCGTACATCTCTGGCTCTGAATTCCAACGCCTAGTGATGCTAAGCATTTTATTATAGGTATACGTAAATACATGCTCATAATGTGTCTAGCGTACTTTTAATTTACAACATTGAGTCATAATTAGGCATTCTATATAAACATCATCTTCTTAATAGCATTGCATTTCAGATAATCTACAGGAGATTATTTTACTTATGCATGTTTAGAATTTTGACAAAAAATTTGCAATTTTCGTTAACGAAAACGTCTTTGTCAATAAGTTAGTGTAGGTTGAAGGGGCAATAAGCGCACATACATTATGCTCTTACAATTTGAACTTGTACATTAATATTTATAAAGTCAAAGTCAACGTAATAGTATGACGTGTTAAACATAAAGTCAATGGTGGAGGAGCTTTGGTTGCACCTTTGCAAATCGTGCATAATATTAAAGTGTTGAAAAAGCAAGGGTGATCCTTATGGTAAATGAATTTATTTACATTGAATATCACAAATGACTGACGATTACCACCATCAACTATTTTAAAGGGGTTCTTTTCCTTAAAAACATAGAGCTGTCAACTGCATTAAATTATTATTTTTCATTCATGTAATTCGATTGTGGGAATGACTAGCTAAGCATATTTCAATGTTGGTAAGTGTAATTTCTGACGGTAAAATTATATGCGATGAAATAGATGAATGTATATTCGGAATACTAATGAATGGACAAATATAAAAAAAATATGAATACTTGACCAGAAAGGTTAAACATTCAACAGCAACTACAATATAAAAACACTAATATAATGCATGTGTCCTTAAGGGAGGATGACAAGGAACAAAATTGCATGCACATAACAAAAGCTTGCGAAACGCCATATAGATGCTGTCGTTTGAAATTAATCATTCATCCGTAACCGACGCTAATCATGCATGCGGTTAACCAAGTTCGCTTGTTGAAGTTGCCATTTTTTCGAAGAGACAAGGTGGGCTTAAAATTTACTGTTTATCAAATGAGTTTATTTATTGACAATGTAGTCGCTCATCCAAGTCTTTACTTAATGAGAGGTTTGACTCTACGCTTGACCTTACAATTTTTTTTGCTATTGTTGTGTATTAGTGCAACAAGCTGCTTACAGAGCAGTGTTGAACAACTTCTATTTCGCAATGATGATGTGGTTTTTGCTAGTTTTAAGGTTTAGTCCTTCTACTTGTGATATGGACAATGAGTAACAGAATATGCAATTTTGAACTGCAAAGTTTCTCACTTTAATCATTTTAAACTCAGCTTGAAAAAAAAGATCTCAAGACTGACCATGAAAACTATTTGACACGTAGTGTGGTCAATGACAAGGACTAATAATAAATAATATTTTAGCATAAGTATTCATCCCCAGATCGCGTTACTAACGCCGATACAGACGTCTCTGATGATGAATAATTTAGATATGTCTGAGGATTACTACATACTTATACATGGTTGCTTCACATGTTAGTCAATGCACAATATGACCGTGGGATTTGGCCCTTTTTGGCCGGTTCATTCCAGAGATTACATTATTTCTTTTTAATGACTTTACTATAAATTCATATGAATACGATCCATTGACTATCTTGATCTCATGAGGAAGTGAATGCGCAACTCTATTTATGTTATTGTGTGAATGTCAATGTCACTACACGTAATGAACATGAGAAAGTGATTCTTGCAAACCTACATGCTATCTTAAACTGGTAAACATGCATAAAAACAGTTTATTGCTCTTGAGATGATTGCGACTAGATAGGCAAGTATGCCTTCGTTTCTCAATTAAAACACTAACAATAATCGCTACACAAATCTCGAGACTAAATGGTTACACAGATGTTGTTTGCTAAAAATAGTACCTAAGTAAAAATTGCTGGGAATTTTAGCACGTCACGACATCATGAATTAAATTATTATTGCATATTATCAGCAATAAGAGCAAGAGCTAATAATACACGAAGATTTTTGGACAAGCTCTCAATCTCAGTTTTAAGTTGAGACTCTCAACACCTCGTGGGAACATGAACAATGCAGTTGTAACTTGCGAATGTAAAACTCATTATAAATGACCCTGTGCGGCTCATGACGTATTTTGTGGACAACAAAATGATTGAAACTTCCTGCTTGTTGCATGATGAGATGAATTTGTAGGTCCAAATTTCGTGATATTCATCGTTCAATCGACTAAATCCAAGACTTAAACTAATCTACAAGTTCTCGTTTTCGTGTGGTGAACCATGCATGTGGTATAACTCAAAACCTAAATGATGTGAATCATCTAGCTGTCATGATTTTTGCCAATAGAATTTTACGGTTTTATGTAATAGTGGAAAATAACCGAATAACAGTTCAGTTAAACGAAATTGCTAAAAATCCGCCAAGCACGTATAAAATTACAACTATAAATGATTTGGTTAGATTGCATGCAGGATTATAGCACAAAAGCAGATTATTTATGAAACAGTTTAGGCAGAAATTTGTAGTATCTTCCATTACTTTAAATGCCTACGATAGGAACTAATTTGTTTTTGTGGTAATAAGTTTCAGATCACATCATCTGCAAAGCTCAAAGTTTACATCACCATTTTAAATCACGATTATCGCCTAATATGTGGCCTTAATAGTAAAAATCAATTCATTAACAGTTTCAAAAAACTATGAAAAAAAGTTTGAATGTTTGGCCATGAAAAAATTACCAATTAAATTGCCAAACTGTTCCATTTGGGAATTTGAAAGAATTTATATGAGCAATAAACCCTTTCCAAAATGAAGATTAGTAGATCCAAGGTAAATCCAAATTATTTTATAGCAAAGAACATTTTGGCTGTTAAATACTTGAAAGATTGTTTTAATTTACAAATCTCATTTCATTCTGACCGATATGATATACATATACAAGGAAGGTCAATCAACTATAAACTCCAAAAGCCAGTTGCACTCGAACAACAAAATATTCTCCAAGAAAATTACTCACGTGAATAAAAATGCGTCTCTAGTCTCTACAACAATGTTTCAGTTTTAACAACAAAGAATTTATTTTGACGCCCATTTGCATGTTGCATTAGATATACCTAGTGCAGACTATGTTATTATTACTGTTTAATACTCAAGTCTACAACACACTTGAATGATTCCAAAATATTTATAATCCAACAAGTTCGAATCCTGTATTTACAGGCTCTGTACAGGTATCTGTCTAGGTCATTTCAACTCACGTGATGCACCATAATTAATGCTGGATACTTGACAAAGTTGTATACATGTGGCTTATACACGTTATGTAATAATGCACTAAACTTGCTTTGCTAGTTTACTTCACCGATTACAGTGAAAAGGGTAAAAAATCGAGCCAAAGACAATTTTATGACAAAACAGGTGCAGGTGGTGAATTATCCAAACAAAATAACAAGTATGCCCACCGTACCATTAAAATTCATGTTTGCATAAATCAAGCCTCCGCGACTCCTCGTCCAAAATCTCGTTTCCATTATAAAACATGCAAAATAAGCATTAAAAAAAACTGGAGGATGATTGTACGTGAATAAATTGAAGCCCCATCATCGCTAGCACTAAGACAATCTGCGGAGATCACTTGACCATGAGTCAACGACTGAAGAGAGAAAATCACATGATAAAAATGATAAAAAAAAACTATTGAGCAAGAAAAATAGTATACAACTGGAGAAAAATAAAAATACAAAAAAATTGGCCAGGCAAGGCGTTCCTTCTCATCTCAGATCACTTGACTATGACTCATAAAAGCATTAAAAGTTGAAGAAAAGCACATGATGATGCTAAGGTAAAAAAAACTTGTTCATTGTTACACTCCATGAATTTATACTGCTTTTTCTTGGCATCATATAACCATCACTGAGGCTGGTTTCAGTTTTCAGCACAAGATCTGTTTACATTTTGCTCGATAAGATAAATACTTCTCCTGCTTTTAATTTTATTATGCGAAAGCACTAAAATGAGAAAAACATTGCACCTGGAGTGGAACTGGTAAGTACAATCACTGAAGGTCATTGTGGAATACACTTTTCGTAATAAATAAAAAACATTTTCATTACATCTCAATGTTGTTTTCTGGAGCTCTGTAAATGGCTACATGGTAGATCTTTACTATCTTTATAAATAGCTGTTTAATTTTATACAGTTTGTTTTTACGATGATCAATTACGAAATTAGTTATTATGCTCATAAGCCGTATTTATCAAAGATTTGCAGGCAACATCTGCAATCTTGCTCATGAAACTATTTAAAAAAACCAAAACGCCAGTTTTGTTGCAATATAGTTGCCACATACTCCTACTCTAAACTGTTTAATTGTTAAAGAGGAGCGTCACTTCTGCCTATGTATACAGTAAATATATACATAATGTATTTCAAGGCAACCAAGTTTATGATTGGTACGATTGACAATAGGCTAATTCATTACCACGATAAATAACGTTGCGAGATATTTTCCGTTAAACGTAAACAAGTATGTTAACCGTCATGATCGTAACTTTATTTTACCAGTTGAAAATCGTAGTCAAACGTTTAATAATAAAAACAAAAATGACTATGAGCAACAACAACGGGTATGCAAGCAAACTGCGTGCTACGAACATATAAATGAGCTATAAAGATCTGTATATCCATATGAAAAGTGCGTTTAATTATGTGACTACAGCTTTCGATGTTACTTGCATTTAATACGAAAACTAACTAACCAACTGCGTACCGTTGAAGAGGAAAACACACACGTACGTTATATGTCCATTCAACGGACTGTATGCATGCTTATGCGACCCCAATTTCACGAATCAAATGACGCTGCTCACGATAACAATGTATATATGTGCGTCCCTTAAAGGTGATGCAAATAGTTGCAGTGACAAAATAACCAAATTTGATGCACACAGGCTAAACATATAACTATCCTTCACGGTGACTGTAAAAATAGGAATGGGGAAGACAAACATATAAAAAGTATTTTCAGAGAGAATAGAAATACCTATAAAAATTGGAAAAGAATGGAAATTCAATGTCAGAATAATGACACATCCTTTCCAAAACCACGTAAATACAAGCTTTGTATATAAATTAAAACTTCTACAAAGATGACTTAAATTGGAAGGGTTAAGTGAAGTAACTCTTGAGTTAGGCTTTGACTGACATAGACCTAATTAAACGCGGAACTTGCACAGGTTTTCATTTGAATAAATCTGAAAGATATGCTGGTCTGAACATAAATGGCAAACTGAATGAAACTGGCCGTAAAATGGTAAGATAAGTTACACAGATATGATGTACAGCAAAGGTGCTAACATTATAATTATAGCAATTGATTTATCTGAAGTCCTATCTCTCTGAGATGCAATTTTCATATTTTTAGGAATTATATAACTCGTTGTTTTGATTGCTTTATAAACTCTCTTATTAGCTCTACATTGCGTTAAATTGCAGTTTGAATTGCCACTGCTCTGACATTAGGTAAACCGAATGTGAAGCAATAAAACGAGACTTACCGTGAATAACAGTATTCTCCGGCTGGTCCAGCTCATCCTGGTTGCTAAATATCTTTTTAAAGTTGTTCTTGGCCATTTTGACTGTAAGTATATTTGGCGTGGCACAACTGCCTTTTGATTACAGGCTACGTGCACGTAGGTATATTAATTTTTGTTTATGCTCGTGTTACACGAGCCTGCCAAAATGGTTGCTCGCACTCGCCACCTCTTCTTTTGGAACGTCTCTGTAATTTCCAACGAGAAAATTCAAATTGTTTTATAGAAAAATGTTCCATCACGGTGAAAATATTTATTGTATAGTTATAATCACTGTATCCACATGCACAAGAAAAGTGTAGCAATAACATTTGGGACAATGTCAGTGTTGCAGTGGCAAAAAGCCACTTGCGTATGGTTTGCAGATTTGCTATTAACTAAACAGCATGTAAAACGTCGTGGGCATTCTCAAAAATTACGCATATTGCACGACGTGGACATACATGACAAACTATTTTTTTTATACAAAAACAGGCATACGTGCAGCAACATAGTACTTAAAATGTATAATTTGACAATAAGGGTCTCCTTGCAATTTTTTGCCTCATCTCCTTCACCTCTTAATATGCTTTTTCAAGATCTTTTTTTACTTTGAATGAAAAATGTGCGCGTACGCAATCCTATCTCCATAATAATAAAATAAAAGGTAATTCATAAAACAATGTCTACCTACCACTTCTTCAATATTTCATATTTTGTTTATTGATGGAGTACTACCATCATCACTAACACACGGCTGCTGCTACGATATATTCTCCTGAGGGGACCCTCTAAGTTTGTGTCAAGTACATCGTAAAAGGTGCACCTGTAACCGTGCATTTATAATTATGTGGGATGTTTCTTGTATTTTCTGCATGCATTCGTAACTATATCTCCTCGCTTTTTGCATGATATACATACATGCCTCTTCGCTCCGTATATCTGCATTTTTTATATTGCCGCAACGCAAACGACAATGACTGACTAACTTGACCACTACGGCTGTTACTGCTACAAGTTTTTGAAATAAGTATCCCTCAAAAAATGAATCAAAGAGAGTAAGCCCATAATAAGGTAACAGGGAACAGGTTATTTGCTACCACGAATATGTAATCACCGTCTGCATGCTACACTAAAAAATTCCTAGCTCACAAATATATTATACAAAGATTATAGGCATCTGTACAAAAATGTAACAATGAAATATAAAAAGACTTAAAAATTTTACCTTGTTTATGTAGGGCTCGTGACAGTAAGATGCACTGACTGCCGAATCCTTAACAATTAACAGAAAATGTGGACAAGGTTGCTTGCTGCGCATATGTATTTGCGTACGCCTCGTATTTTTATTTGAGGTAAGTATATCAACGCCAGTACAAAATGAAATAGATTATATAAGCAATGTGCTGGCTGACGAAGACAAGATTATTTTTCAAAAAAAATGCATGAAAGCCTACGCACAGCATCAACAACAAACAAGAAGCTTTAATATTTGTGTAGCATGAAAAACGCCACCACTACTTCTGCTGCTAAGCCGAGAGTGAATGGGCACGTTTTATCACTGCTGCTGATTCCACAACTAGTGGTCCAACAATGACTATGTCTGGCAGTTTGGCAAATGAGCGTGTTTAGTTTATCGCTAAAGAAGTTGGCTGAAAACTGGCATGTATTTTCAGCTGATCAATTCCTTTTTAGCTTCACTTTCAATGGCAACAATAATTAGTTACTACAAACGCTGCAGATGCTCGCTGGCTTGTTTTGTTGGCTTAAACAGCGTTAGGATGATGAAGGGGTAGATCCTAAAGCGTTGACTACTTCTTGTCTACGTTGTTACAACTGCCGCTACCGTAATCGTCCCTCTCTCCTTTTCAGTCACTTCACGGTAGTACGTACTTCTTGATTCTGAGCAACTGGTGATGAGATAAGATGACTTAGCACTGATTGTTGAATTTAGGATAGTGGAAATAAGCACAAGGGAACTGATGATGGTGTCTTGATGATGATGACGACTACGACTTGGATGACAATGATATGAACAACGATAAAATGGCGTTTATACTTCTTTTTGGATGAACAATACTATATAATTTTTTATAGGCTAAATTGTTTTAGGCCCTTTTCCCTTTTTATTCACGTTTTGTCAGTTGTTCCTCGGAACAAAGTCTCTCAGCGACTGTTTAGCAAATGGCTCCTGTCAGTTCCTTTATCTTCCTTTTATTACCTCTTTTCCGTACCGCATATAACTATATCCAAGCGTATTGTTGACGATGACGCATAGTACTAGCAGTAGCAGCGTCTCTTCTTTGTTCACTCTTGGTACGATTACATGAAACTCACATGTCCATTCATCATGCTGTTTATACCGGGGGTAATGATCGTGGAAGAGACAGCACTGGTAAATTTGTTACTATTGCTAGGTTTGACGATTGTTATTATTATGATGATATTTGCGGTTGGTTGAGTGTAAAGTGCAAAGTTAACGTGATATAACTCTTTTCAGACGTTTTTCATCATTATAGTTCCTCTTCATTGCAAATCAAGCAATACAGCCTGGTTCTTTTCTTAAACTTATTATTATCACACGTAATGGATATTGCGGTTGTTACAAACTCAGCCCTAATCTTATTTAACACGAGTACAAAATGAAAATCATTTTAGTATCGTGAGACTATCATAATTTATTTTGATGTGACTACTTAGCTTTATATCATTGCTAGCTTCATTATGGTCGTAATTACTATTATGGACCATGTTACTGCAAACAAAATTTTATGATTACTATCAATACAATCAAACGTGTTAGTTGCAGCTTCGTTGTCGTTTGCATGTGTTGAAAAAATATTGCATGAAAGAGTATTATCCAAATCTAGAATTTCAATGCATGGGAATTTTTCAATAGAAATCCATATTTTTCAGATTACTGAACTATTCATACGTGCGTTTAGTAAATTGCTCTTTAGCGATATCCTATGAATGATGCTGCTTTACTATTCTGTTTCATTAAAGTGACTCACTAGTTGTTGTTTACTTTGCTGTGACTATGTCACTAAAATGCGTTGTCGTTTGATACAAATTTGCAATCATCGTTGCACTTTGTACTCACTGTCCATATCCGTCTAGGGTTTCATTGACGGGAACAATTCCGGCGCAGACATGTGATGTTAGTACATTTGGATATTGAATCATTACTATTATTATATAGTATGATAAAACCACGTGGACTAGTACTTGAACGTTACATTGTCAGTGTTAAGGGAAACACAGAGGTCGACTGGCTGACAAGCAGAAATTATGTGAGGTGCTGTTACATTAACTGTGTTGTTCACCTTTGATCATTTAATTGGGAAATTCATAATCGAATGATGAATTTGGCGGAAAACGTAAAGTTAGACGTTTCGCGTGCTTTTATTGCTAAATTGGAGCAAGGGATTAAATATCAGTTCACAGTATACCGTGTATTCAAAAATTGATTCAAGGTCATCACTGAATTTGCTAGTTAATGCAATGCATGGGTTCCTGAAGAATGTAAATAGTTTGTAGTGACGCTAGAAGAGAAGAGGGCGTATATTTCCATTAAAGGTCTCGGCAATCAAACTCCTTTGATGGGGCACTATGAGCCAATTAAAACGTGGACTTGTATGCAAGTTTGCCAAAAAGATGAAATATTTGTCAAAGAAGGAGACAAACAAATATTTGTCATTGCTTTGAGTATACTAAATTGTATAGGAAATTGCGTGTTTACTGGTTTTTCTGTGTAAATATCTTTGATCGAGCAATAATAAAACGATCGATAAGGATTAGCGGAAGGAAATACGGTGGGTAAATGCGACACATCATGCAACAGAAAGACCTGATACAGAGATAATAACAAAATGTTTTGAAATGATGCTCCATGGCCCGTATAACGTAAATTCACATTATTCTCCTCACTTTTCATCATCTTATGTGTACTTGCAGTAACAAAGTATGCGTACAAATATCGTGTGGTAATATCTCTTTTGTTTGTTCCTTTCCAAATGAATGTCAAATTAATTGTTCGCATCATGTGCGTTTATTAAACTTCATGCCCAATTAAATAGAAACAGCTGGCGCATTATTCCATCGTGCACAATGTACCAAAAAAATGGCAGGAAATGGAAAATTAACAAACTGGAAAATGTGGTATGAAGATGCGTTTAGATGCAAAATATGAGTAGTACATACATGGAAAGGTTGTGTTTACTAAATGCAACTGTTTCGTTCATTATCACGATAAGTTTTGTAAGGATTTAAAAGAACAAAGACAGGTCTGTACATCGAAGGTAAAGGAAAAACATCGGATTTAAGGAGCAAAGTCACCAATTGTTAATTGAATGACAAATGCTAATAAGGAAATTTGACGTGTGACTGGTTTTTGCATGTGTTTGTACTCTAAATTAGAATCAAGCAGGTTAATTGCTTGAGGTTTAAAGCTCATCATTACTTAAGCCACTGGAATAGACCTAGTGGATAATATATACATATTAATTGCACACATATTAGAGTGTTTAAAGATAAGATGCATTTTTTTTACCCATGTGGTTGGGCAAGTCGAGCCAATTCAATTTATGAGAGGCCTGACAAATCTCTAACTTTAACTCAAATTCTAGATTTAATGTTACACAAGAAGTGCATAAATAATTAGTACACACATGACAGCACCACGTTAAAACAAGGACTAGGTCTCATAAATCCATTTAAGTATCGAGCTATAGTTTCGACACGATCACATATTACAGACATTGCATATTACCTATTCGTATGTAAGTAAGCGTCCCCGTTTTAAATCTTTTTTATCATTAATTTCACAGTTGAATCAAGAAAATTAATCGGATCCTCCCCCTGTCGTGTTATTAACCTTCATCAAACACAGACTACTCAAATATCGCAGATTTAATACATACAAGGATATAAAATGCATTTGAGATCTCCCATTTACCCAGTTGCTCTGGCCCATTTTTGCAAGCAGAGAGAAAAATATGTCATGGTAGAAGCAGAAGTCCCTCTGCTGTCTGCGTCACACACAAGTGTCCACAGTATAGCACCACCAAATACCAACCCAACTTAACGTCATTTTAGCGTGTAAATATCGAACTAATTTTCTTGCCGACAATGAAAAGCTGTTACCGACCAATTCTCGTAAGTGTGATGATTACTCACAAACAAATACATAATATTAAACGTTTAAAGAAATACACATGCACATAACACTCAGCATCCAGTCGTAGAAC
Organism: Lepidocyrtoides sp. E14; assembly: GCA_027743805.1. Classification (NCBI taxonomy): domain Eukaryota; kingdom Metazoa; phylum Arthropoda; class Collembola; order Entomobryomorpha; family Entomobryidae; genus Lepidocyrtoides; species Lepidocyrtoides sp. E14. Next base: position 8,548 of record JAHZMZ010001248.1, on the reverse strand, counting down.
TATTAGTAGTGGAACTGTTACTACTATCATTTATGGCGATCAGTACGTTCCTTCATGCGACAAAAAATTACACACATGACACGACATCTCTTTCATTCCTCATTATAACCTTATCATATCCGCAGGAAATAAAGTGTATGCAGGAATAGGAATTCAGTTTAAGAATAATCATTCCTTTTTAAAGAATAAAAGAGTCATTATTGCTTCTTACAGCATTTATCATAACATTTATTGTGCACGCTAGACATCACAGTGCTAAATTCGTAGATCTCCTGTCATCCTTAACGTAAAATTACCACACTGAGGAGGATTCATCACCATTATCATCATTATTTCAAGCATTCAGCATGACCATACTATTTTTTAACTGCGTGATACATTCTATCAATACAAATATTATGCAATCACTTTTTTAACGTTGAGTGAATCTATGTATCTATCATTTCATGATTTTTGTTTGTTGTCAATCGTTTTTTTTTTTTTTGATGCAGCAGATAGATTAAAGATATGATGTGAGCGATATTGGTGAGGAGTGATAAGTGGAAGGATGTAATGTATAGCAAAATGGTAACATTGCAATGTGATCTTCATCATTATTACATCGCTCAATTCAATGGCATATATCGTCATGTCTCACCAACCAACCGTGGCTGTGGTGAGTAGGATATCATAAAAAAGCGAGACAGGATACAAAATCAAGTTGGAAGATCAAATCCATCCTAATAAGAATGCCAAGCTAGGCAAATAGACACGTTTCCATACATGAGTAATGAGTAATGTGCTTTTTTTTTGTGGTCAGCTTTGCTGATGAACCCATGAGTTGCTTTACTGAACATTATTATGCAACTTTTGCTATTCAAGGTAACACAACTTCTGCAGTGGATACTTCACCAGAGCACCATCTTATAGCAAGTACATTGCAGCTCTCTTTTCATCGTAAATATTTGTCAATTAACCGCTCATACGAGTATATAATATAGGATCGATATAGGTGAACATAACAGGATCGTCCTCGACAGAGACCAGGTCAAACCCTTCCAAATTTCTCTAACGGTAAATCAACGCTAGAAAATTTTATGCATAAAAATGATTACGCTGCTGACAAGGTAGAGGAAAGGCATTATTCTAGAACAGTAATTCTAGTTGCGGCTAATGTAGTAGCCAAAGTTCTAGCAAAAATTGTAGAATACCGTAGTAGTTGTTGGTATTGGTTGCTTGGTGGTGCCCCAATTTTACCAAAACTTTGTCTTAATGCAGTGCTCCACTCTGTATGAACATTTTTCATGCTTATAGCATTTGTTCTTTGTTATTTATTACGCACATGGTCATTCGTGGAATTAGTCACATTTATATTTGACTGATAGTAGTTAAGTTAGAGGTGGCATCAAGATGGCATGAAATATATGGCACAGTAAATACATATTAGCAATTTGTGTTTCTTGTATTTTTTTAATTTGTGTTCTCATCTTACTCTGATATTAAATCGTTCTGTTGCATGAATAAAATACAATGTTGTTAGCCATATTTACGTTCCCATCATAATTGTATTGTTTAGGTGTAACTTTACGTGCCTCGATTTACCTACGCCACAAATGTCACGATTGGTCATCATCATCCCCACCGGCGTTGTTACGTTTGATGTGGCATTGAAAATTTTGTGTGTTATGTATCATTCTTAACTTGATGCGTACAGGTGCTCATGATCTGCAATTTTATTATAATTACAAACTTGCTGCCTTTTTTATTCTAATTCAATGTGCTTGTCTACAGGATAAAAATGATGTTTTCTATATTAATTTTTGTGTGACACCTGTAAAGTGCGTACGCGTACTTTCGTTTCACTTGCTTCTGTCTGACTCATGATGATGAGCTTACAGTTTACGTACGGTTTACTGATTGACCTCATAGTCCCATGACCCATTTTATAGGGTCCACCAAGCAACACTGCCACTTTTTTGTGTAATGCACGGGATGAAGATGATATTTTTTTTAAACAAAATAATATGGAATAAATCATGGTCACGGTTCCTGTTTCTCAATTCATGTAACTAATGAATGCTGCTTAATGAGCATGTTTTGTACAAAGTTTAAACAAAGATATTCGTCATTAAATTCGTCTCATATTTTTGTGANATCGTATTTTTCGGTTGTTTACAACCCGAATCCCATGTATTTAAATGGAAAACGTTTTGAGGTAATTTTTACAACACTGTTGTCCTCTCTTTCTAAATAGTTCCTCGTAGTTAAATTCGTCTCATATTTTTGTGAGTAGCCTTGTAATAATATGAATGTTCTGATAAATCTTTGTCAGCATTTTAAAACTTGGATGAAGTTAATAGCTGACAAAGTGCATTACCTAATTTACTGACATGAGAAAAAAGATTTAGGCATGCATTGCCCGCTTAATAGCCAAGCTATATCAATATAAAATATGCAAACACAGCAGAAAATTTTCATTCTAAAAACTATGGTCATTACTCATTCATTACATGTAATTTATCCATTGATACTCTCTAGTCTCTAGAGCACATTCAGAAAGGTTCAGAATATAATAAAATGTTGTATGCTTTTATCTACAGTAAAATGTGTACCATGTAATGTAATATTCCTAAAGAATCTGTAAGTAAATATCTTTTGTAATCTCAACCAATCTCACCAACTTATGTAGCACATACCTACTTTAATTATGGATAAGAAGAAAAATGCAAGTGCAGGCGAAAAATCTTCAGCGTGTAACATTTTTACTATATATGCAATGAATAATGGTTTTAAGTCTGGTATGCTGAAAAATATTTCAAATTAGTCGCATCAATGAGTTTGTGCTGAAAACTATATACTAATTATCGCTTGTCTGTAGCTTCCACGTAAAAGTATTAAACATTTCTCTGAGTTATATCATTTCCTGTAAGTAAAAATGCATCATTTCTTTGAGCTTGTCTGCAACAATCCCAAGATAGTGGATCAATTTCTAGGAAATAGTGGCAATAATATTCCATTTACAGAGATGTTTCAAAATCTGTTCCAAGCGAATGGTAACGCCCAATCCTACCTATGGGCAATTTCATCTTTCTTTGATTTTAATGAGGTACGTCTTTTGTGGATAAGTGAAGTGGAGACATTTATTTTTTTTCAATTCTCAATGATAAATTAAGGTTGACCAAATTACATTTCAGCATAACATACGCATCCATACAAACACGTATAATGCAGCAAATGCGTTGTTTCAAGAACTTCAGTTGAATCCTCACTGTAGAAAAAACTATCATGTGTACAGATTTTGGTTATATCTCTGTAAAGTAAGTTTTTTAAAACGTAGAAACATCATTTCATTTGAAAAAAATATTTTAAAAATGCTTGTTTTGTTGCTATTTCATAAATACACATTAGTGTTATCTTTATTTTTCTGCATAAACAATGCAGATGTACTGGGTGCTTGGAAGAACAGGTTATAATCCACGAGAAAGGAACGAGAACTTGTTTAGTTTTTTCAATGATGTTGATGTAAGAAGCATCAGAGTTGTCATTTTGGCAAATGAGCCATCGCCAATATGTGCTTCGTCCGGTAGAGCGCTGCATCTCTCGTCGTGCTCCTCAACTAGAAATGTGTTACTTTTTCTAAATCAAGAGATGCAATTTGTTAACACAATTGTCAAAGGTGGCGAGCCCTTGGTACTTTCGCCACAAGAAGTCGAAAGTGATGATTTAAGCGGATGGATAAATCAAGGTGAGTTATGCATCATGAAGGTGTGAACATGCAATAAAACTGTGCTACTTACAAAATTGAACTATATAAACCGTCCTTAACATTAGTTTCATTTATTTTTAGGAGTTTTACTATTAAATGCTCGTCTTACTCGGAAAAATCGGCAATGGGATGCGTGGACAGATTTCTTGATTAAATATTTGAGTGATGCAAGGCACAATTTAGTATTTGTACTCCTAGGGAAAGTTGCTGGGCAAAAATTTCACCGAGGACTCATAAATGAGGTACTAGCTAAAATTTAAAGATACCTGTTGCAATTCCTGATGTACATACCACATTATCAGATAAATTGAATAACCTATTGTTAAATTATTTGTTTAAAGCATAAACACCTGGTTATTAGCATTCACCATCCCAGCTATTACTTACATGCAACTGCGAAAAGGGGAGACGCGTGGGACTGGGATGTTGTTCTTCCATTTTTAAATATAAATTTCTTCTTGTTTCAAAAAAATTTGTTACCTCTAATCGATTGGAGTAATCTCTGTGGAGGTAAGCAAGGAACTTTTAATAGATTATCACAACTTAATAAGTTTTACCAATTTACAATTGCTCAATGTGCTTTGTTGGGCCCACAAAATCGTTTTGCCCCTGTACACGTTTCTGGAAACCCACTACTTCTTGTAGAAAGTAAGCAAAATGGTAGACTTTTCTTAAGAAAGCATTGTTAAAAGCGTACTAGTTAATATTAGTTAAAGCAGCTTATATTTTTAACTATTTTATTTAATTATAACAGAAAATTAAACCAACTTATTGCTGGTTGTTTTGTACAAAAACATTGTCATTTACTTCGAGAATAAATTTTAATGTCAAATGCGAAATTCCATTATTCCATACTTGATCAACGCGGCGTATACCAGTACTGACATTTCCTTACATGCCACTTCGTTTTCATAAAGCATAAAATGGAATTATATTCAAATTATATTTTGTTAACAAGTTTTGGCATAAAAAATGTACATAAAATGCATAGCTAACAGTAGAACAATGCTTTAATTTGGTAAAAATATTCCATGTAATGATGTGGGGACATGTGTAAATGGTGCACGCGCAACTTCTTTCCATTCTTTTGCATCGAAAAATATCAAATAGTCATCATGGTCCATACGCTTGTCCGTAAGTGCAAAGATGAGTACTCCATCATCCTCTTCAGTTCCTTTGGGATTTGGAATAAACAAAGGTTCTCCTGGACAAGTGTAATCATTTAATTTCCAGGTGAGAATTTTTTTCGTTTCCAGATCCACTTTGCAAACGGAGCAGTTATATTCATTGTCACTGATTGTGCTTGCAGCATAAGCATATCGAGTTTTCCTTCCAAAGAATCGTCTATTAACCATTGGAAGATCCAGTCCGTATCCTGAGAGTCGCTCTCCTGTCACAATAACCTTGTTTCCACTGCGTATCGCCGTACATTCAGTGTCCATTCCATTGACTAAATTCAGTTTTTCTCGAATATTTGCCACCTTAAGATCAGGAATAATTGGAATAACAAATCGTTGAATGTATGGCAATTCCATTGAAAGATCGCACTTTTCGCTTCTCAGATTGGCCATCATCATCTTATCCAACACGGTTGGAGAATCGTAAGTGATAATGTACACCACAATCTGAAAAACACAGATGGAGTTGTGTTAGTCAAGTCAATGTTAGGTACTAACAGTATTTTTTTTACTTTGTGCGTGATGAATTACTTAGAATTTACCTGATTGGACTCTTCGTAACAGTTTACAAAGTGCAAATAGTAAAAGGAGTTTTGTGATAAAAATTCCGTTTTGAACACTTTTCCTGTGTTCTTTTCAATGATTACGAATCTGTTTTTCTCTGCTGGTCTCCATTCAAGCCAATCTATAAAAAATGCACCAAATTCTCATTACTTTTAAATGAAATTTGAAATGCTTTATTGTGTAATCACAGATCATTGGGTTTTTCATAAACCTTTGAGCACATCTCCCTTCACGATTGAAGCAGCAATTCTTTTAATGCTGACAGTGTAAGGCTGTTCCACGAAAATCAAATAATTTTCAGACATTCCAAAACTATGAGCCGTGCTGCAAGTTATTTAATTAAATCAATTACATGTAATCCTGAAGACCTAAGAATTCTCTTTTTAGCATGCTACTTTATTTTGGTGATTAATAATCACTGATTATTATGCATGAGAGAGATGATATGACGTACCCCATGTGTCCAGTCCATCTAGGTGATACTGTTGCAAGGACCTTGGCACTTTTTAACATGTCTTCTGAGCGTTTGGCAAATGGAAGTTTAAATACTTGGTATTTTGCACCCATTGCTCCGATACTGAAGCCTACAACAACATCGTTTATCAAATATTCCACAAAGACAATAAAATTGAAAATGCGTCACAAGAGTTAGAAAGGAAAGGGCGCATAATATGCATCACATACCCATATTGTAAACATCTCCGTTACTGTCGGTCACCGGATGAGCACAATGTCCGTTCAAATTAAATAGCTTGCTTGTGTCGCATTTACACTCTACATTTAACATGGAAGGGTGAATTTTATGAAAAAATTGCGTGTCACAAGTAGCGAATAAATCCTGGCCAAGTTGAAAAAGAGTAGAGTATGAATTGTCAGTAAACTCCGGTAACTGTACAATAGATAAAGAAGAACATGAGATAGTTTGTTAACCTTTTTTACTCAACATTTTGAATGCATTCATTTAATTTTTAATACCAAAGTTGAGATAACTCTTGAGAAAAATCCTTTTTTTCCGTCCGGTTGACCACGAGTGCCAAATTCGTTAATGCATGGTTTCTGTTGCACTATGGCCTTTTTGTAAGCATCCGATTCGACATATTTCTTTTCAAATTTAATCGTATCATCATATATTTCAAATTTAGACAGAAGTCCGTATCCTTTAAGAAAAAGCAAAATATTAAACATTTTTCGTGGTTTTTAGCAAATTTCATACAACTTTGTGATCAAGCCGCATTAACTTTTATTGAAAATAATCAAAAAAGCCTATAAACGATTAAACTCACCATCAAGCCAATGATTGACAGTGAAGTCTTGAAAATCAAATTTGCATGGTCCAACTCGTAAGTACTTCCCTCTGGCAATGTAAGAGGGTAATTGTCCTTAAATGCAAAATAATTGTAAGCTTGTACATTGCGACTGGAATACGAAATAGGCATGTATGGTGCATGAAGAAGTTTGAGAAAACGATTGAGCTTTGTCGAGTGCATTGAAGGTATTTGTTTTGAAACCATAATTCATATTCCTCAGTGTTTATGCTGAAATTGCTTGATTAAATCAGCAAAAATTTGTCCAAATGATTTTTTCATATTTTTAAGAAGCAACATTCATGCATACTTTAAACTCAAGTCTAAACATTACAGAGGGTGGGGGGGGGAGGAAGGGAACATACTTTAATGTTAATAGTTTGTTGGATCTCGATGATACGTTACGTACAAAAAAAATCATGCAATGATGTGATTAGGTGACTGGGTATAGCTAAAGTCTGAATTTCCAATGCAGCTATATATTGCTCAATAATATGTGGATCGCTTCCTAAATCCTGTCTTGTACACTCTACTTGTTATTTCCTGAGCCTGCTCAATATTAAGTTGACTTGAATCATCATTTCATATCTTATCTACAAATGCATTAGCACACAGCTTTTATGTGCCCTCAGTCTCCACTTCACTTTACCAAAGTTCAATACCAGGTAGACATGCACCTAAAAATTCTTTTTAACTGGATAAAATATTCATTTTTCTTGTTTCTTATCTTTCTCTGTCAGAAGCTTGCATAGAAAAGATAAGTTGACTTCTTTCTGGATCGAAAATGTATTCATCATTTTTCACTCATGCATTCCGTTCCAGTGCAACGGGCACCGCACCGACCAAAACACTTTCATGAACTTCTTAATCAAGCGGAGCAACTGACAACAGGAAACACCAAAAAAAGTGAAACTCCATGAGTTCCATGTTAAAAGTGTCAGTCAAGTCACAAGTTGTGGGTCACAACGATAATACCTAACCACATGATATATTTACGCATTTGACGTTGTAATAGTAAATAGTGCATGGGAGTGTAAAATGTCGCGCTAACAAGAACACTAGTTAAGAGATTATAACGTTTGTATGTGCTATGAGTAATTGTACTCGAAGTTTAGGAAAGGGAAAAACTGGTGTACATTGTAAACGTTTTATGAAAACTCAAATTATGTATGAAAATGTGTGTGACACAATATTGATCTGACTTTGAACGTGACAGCATGTTAAAATGAAAAACAGGATAACAGGAGACGGGGCGATAAAATCATTGGTAATGTCATATACCTAAGAGTGTATATTAATGTACCTTGAATTTTCACTTCTTCAGGCTCCTGGGTTTCTTCCGCTGTTATGTATAATTTATTTACCCCCTTCGACGTTATCGAGAGATTTTCAACGCTGATTCCAGGCATGACTTCCTAACTCCTAATTCTTCACAGGTTCCGATATGTATGTTCCTGTAAAGCACATACAATATAAAAAACGTAAATATGAATGTAGGTATATGCGCCGTTCAAACATGAATAAATTACCGTATGAATCAAATATTCTTTGAACTTCAGACTTTAAAGTTTTAACAAACACTCATTTTTTTACTTATAGCTTTAAAATATCATGCTTACCAATGTAGTTTTGATTTTTGAATGTTAAAAACGATTCCTAACTGTAATCCAAGTTATTCACTTATGATTAACTCAACAATCAAGGTTCGTTACACAAATTTGCACAAAAATTGCCACTTTCACTAGAATTTACTGCTA
>JAHZMZ010001247.1:975-12138 GCA_027743805.1 Lepidocyrtoides sp. E14 | reverse complement strand
CTATCTAATGCTGTCTCTCTCTCTCTCTGGTCGGCTGTCCGTGTGAGCTTTTTCTTTTGCTGGTGGTAATGTATAGTTTGATGATTATTTGATAAGACCCTTCCCCATATCCTACCTCGAAGGCATTCATTGTCAATATTATCGTCCATCAAAACTCAAATAGACGTCAGACACCATAATACATCATAATGATAGTACGCTCTTCACTCACTGCATGGCTGTTGTGATTGTGAAGCTTTTTGAAACTACCTACCTGTATATTATCTGATAATGAATTTGAAAATATGCATGTAAAAATGTACGTATTTACAAGTAGGTAGTTAAATATTTTTTGCAACATGATACGCATGGTACGTTAAAGGACATAAAACAGTTGTGATTGTGGTTTCATGTTTCCATAAAATCCATAATAATAGTAGTAAAAGTAAAAATCGTAATTGTAGGTATTACCAGTAGATAATGATGACGATAAGATGCCGGTGGTGCGTATTTGTCTGCGTAATAAATATACCATGATATTCCCTTTTGTTACCAGTTAGTTGACTCCTTTTTTATCTGTTCTACACAACTACCTAGATCATGTAATGGACTTTTGACTTCTGCATTGTAACGGTGACGTTGAACTCTAAAGCAAACCAAAACAGAATCAAAGTACATTCTTTTAAATACACAACTGTAAACCGTTTTATCTGTGAAGAAATACTTTTTTTGAAAACAAATATTGAAAAATGACTAAACCATTTGATTCATTCACTACATATAAAACTGATCAAAACCTGACATATATGAAAAAGTCATGAAAACTACGACAATCGTACATGTATAAATACCATTTCAATGTTTTATAGACAATAGTATAACATGCACGTATTGCATGTAAGTATGTAATGTGAATCATCATGAATTCTGGCTTATCTTTGATTGAGATGGCATGAGAAAAATACCGCCGTAATCACATCGAGTGTTCTTCGAGAGATCTAAAATGTATTAAAGTTGCATGTCCTGTCAATTCTTTTTTCAAAAATGCATCTTCATGTGCAACATATCTCCTCCAAAGCAAAAAATATTTCACAATTTTTATTAAGTCTATATCCAAACGTCATTATTTTAAACATTTGAATGGTAAAACACTAAAACATATCCAATACCTAAAAGTCAATCATTGCTACCATCGATTGTACTAATAATGGTCAGGTTATTACAAAACACAATCGCCTTTGAAACCTGCGATGCAGCAAGACATAAACCTGACATTTAGTTGAAAAAAAAATTCAGATGATGATGATCCCACACATGCTCCTTGTCAGACAAATAGCCATCTTAAAAACTCATCGCTATCACTGCTATTATTGAAGTTGCATACTTGTAAATATGCGCATGTAATTTTATGTATATTTTTTATGCTTACTTGGTGTTGGTTTTTCTTTCAACCATAAAAATTACAGAAATAAAACTGATGGTTATTGAAGTTGCATATGTACTTGTAAATATGCGCATGTAATTTTATGTATATTTTTTATGCTTACTTGGTGTTGGTTTTTCTTTCAACCATAAAAATTACAGAAATAAAACTGATGGTGGTAAATTGCCCGATATACTTGTAAATACTTTCAAATTTTCTTATCTATTCATTCTTTTCGCTCATCAAATTATATATTACCCGTAGGTTCATTTAACTTTACTGACTCGATTTATTACATACTAACTAACCGTAACGCAAAAAGTTTCCTACCTACTCCTTTCTACTTCCATCATCATCATCATCATCATTTTAATCGTAATCTTCAATCACCCAAGATAAATCTTAGACTTTCATGTGCACAGGTATGTACATAATTAAATATAGAGAACCATGCACTCTGCATATTATGCAGCCGTTTCGTTTGTAACACTAGTAAGTAAACTTTGCACAAAAAAATACATTCTTCTTTCCCTAAACCCTTCATTTTTTGATTGTATCTCTTTCAAGAAGGGAGAAAAAGGAAAGGCATTTTGAAGCAAGTATCTTTTTTCATTGTTGCTCGGCAGATAAAAAAATATAGTTTCTTCCATACAAAGTTTAAAATGCCACAGACTTTGCAAATATGGCTGGTGTCGACAGTTAATGACGGTTAGACATTTTACAAACATACGTGACTACTTACCTATACACATCATATATGATACGTGGAACACCGTAGCTGCAGTCAAGTCAGAAGACAGTTCAAAAATGCATCAGCAGAGTGGATGCATTGCATGCATAAAAATTAATCTTATCAATCATTATGTTGAGGATGGCGATGATCATCTCTGAAAAGGACAAAATATAATATCGCCAGAATCCGCTTTATCATAATATGATGATGATTTGTGAAAAATGAATGATGAACAAAGATAAACTGTGCCTTCACTTCACCACTTGGAAATTTAAAATTTGAGTTATATCATTCTAGTATGTTTTTTTATTTGTTTCTCCTACTCTATCTATCTGAGGTGCTTTATGGCTGTTTTTTTATTTATTGTCTAAAATGTTATACGTCAAAAGCTACTGCAATTATTACTGGTTTCTTCAAGTTTTCAAATGTACTACTAACAGTATTGTTAGGATGATTACTACGATTATATTACTATGATAATCATATCATTGATAGTGCTGGTGCATCATGCAAAAAATATTATGCACATTTTTTTCTTCCATTCCTCTTTCAAATTCCCTCATTGTAATTCACAAAAGTGTGCATATACACGAGGGACGCATGCAGTATTTTTTTTCTCTCTCAGTACCCTTTATCTTCACAAGAACGATAAAGAATGATTCATGCAACAGTCAACACAAACTCACTTTTTTTCTCCCTGTCGGCAGTGTTTTGTTTATGGCACTGATAATAATAATAATAAACATGTATGGATTTGATATTAACAATAGCTAACTGTACAGTAGCTATGTAATGTTTATCTTTACTAATGTCGTGGTGCTATGCTGCCGCTGCTGCTATATGAAAGGCCCACAAACTAATAAAGCTAATTTTTTGTTCTTCTCATATATTTTGAAGAGACTGGTAAAAAGGTAAAGGATAGAAAGGATGTTTTATACAGCTATGGCTAAAATTATATATATTGTTTAAGCCGCATCATAAGCATTTCTTAAAAAAAGAAAGGCCAAGTGTATCAACTAAGAGTCCTCTTCCACAGAGCGTTTTTGAAGTTCGCTTAGTGTGATTATTTTGTTTTGAGGAAAACCTTCGTCAGAGATTTTGGGATTTTTTATTGTTGCAAAACAGCAACGTGTAGCAGCCTTTGTAAACAAACTTCACATACTTGCAATAATTTTCATGATCTGCCACAACATGTTATTGTCAATTTTGTCACATCATTTTAATACTATCTAGCAAAATATTATTGTAAGAGATGAAGACTATCCATTAGCAATTATAGCAAAGTAAATCAGAAGCAGGATTGTTGGTGTTGTTGTTGTTGTTGCAGATGTTGCCAATAATATTATTAAAATAGCAATTATATGCTGTGCGCTCAGTCAGTCAGTGCGTGTGACGATCCATGTCTGAGCAAGTTTTTTAATTTTTGTTGGATTGTTGACTCATAAAGATAATAGCTGACCAGCTTATCACTCTGTTGATAACACAGGCAACATTTCATCGGACCAGCTAGATTACGCAGCAAGACACGCTCATGGTGGTAAGTTGTGAATATTATAGCAATCTATTAGAACACTAGTACGTATATGTATGTATTACTAAATATTAACCCATTAAAATTTAAATGGAATATTAGACCGCTAGAGATTTCAGCGTGATGCACGTTACTTGTCTTTGTGTGCGTATGATTATTGACAAAAGTGCCATTTGCCATGCGCATCGAATACAGCACAAAATGCAAGCGTTGCACTTTTTTCTTTCAGAATTTGAAAGCATGAAACGAGAGTAGGTAATCCAAATATGCAATTGTCAAGTTTTGTCATTCTCAGAGCAACATATATATTTTTGTTTGTAAATTATATGTACTTTTTTTCTAAAACTACTTGCGTGCATCACGATCATTGTTTAACTGCAAATTATATTAACATAAACCATACAATACCATCCCCTAATTCTACTACTTTTGAAATGCATCTGGTAAACTGATGGAACAATTGTGGACCCCTCCTGTGTTGATTGTTATCATTTTCTTCGTCATCATCATTATTGTCCTTCGTTATTAGAAATTACACTCTCGTGTGTTTTACTACGATCTTGATTATTGTTGAAGTTTAAAAAGGAACCAGGAGAGTAACTAAACTTAACGTCAACTAATGTCACTAAAAATTGCATTCGAGAAGTGGGAGACATTTTCAAAAGAAAAAGCTTATAATGAGATGTTATCATAGTTTTACATTTTGTTTTGGACGATAAAAGTTGCGTGCAATTTTTTGAGATTAAGATTAGAAAAATGATAGAAACCTTATCACGCATAATAAATGAACAAATGTGAAATTATTTTTCTGAAGAAACTCATAACGATGATATATTAGATGACATTTATTTGTGAGGCGATAAGGAAATCAAAAAAAAAAATTATTAATAGATAGCCAACGACACAAGGTAGGACAGGAACAACAGGAAGACGATAAAATAGGGTAAGTTATAAATGTTCAAATGCAGGCAGAATCATACTTAAGCTGCATTTTTACTGTTTCTGTTATGGTGGTAATTTAATGAGGTTAAGACACACTAACGTAAGCGTAGGTAGACATGTTGACGTATTGTTGTTAAGTAGCTGTGTCTAATAGTATTATAAATTTGGCTTGTCATTGACTAAAAGTCACTTTCATTCATTTCATATTCCACGAGTTTAATTTCGTTTCGACTCCAATATCAGTTCATCCCATCTTTCGTTTTATATATTCGGGTGGTTTTTATCTAACCGTTTGTTTGAATCCTATTCACTTTCAATTTCGATTTAATCCTCTTCACTTGAGTAATTTTCTATTATTTTTCTCTTGTTATAAAAATTAGTGGGCGAAGCGAAGGTGAACGGATGACTACTTCAAAGAAAAATATTAATTTTGTTTGAAAACCAATTGCAATGATCTTTTTTACTCCTTCGACTTGATCGCTCGTCTCTTTGTGGCTTTTTTTTGGCAGGCATAAATTGTTTATGGGAACAATTTACAGCGGACGACTATAAGTGCCTACATTCTACTATTCAACTGACGAGAGAGTAGTAAAGTGAATGAGCATGCACACATGTAATAGAATATTAGTAAATTAAATTAGATTTTTTGAGTAGTTGTTCTTGCAATCTTTTGAGTGCACTTTTACGGCTTATCCCAAGAGATATTAGCAGCATTCACCACATTTTATATGCCCTAATGCTGAGTATTATGCACCACAATTCAGGATACCATATCCATAAAATACTCACCCCGTTACTTATATATCCATATCCCACCTCATCTCTCATCCTTCATGCACAATGAACGCATCATTCGCATTTCTTCCATTTCACATCCCAATAATAGCTACACGACATATACGCACGTACCTATCTTCTCCCAACGGCAATACAGTGACAGACAAGAACAAGAGTTTTTTTTCATAGTGGTTCTTGGTTTTGTCAACGTTGTTGTCAAAAACTAGTCATTGTCACCCCAAGTTGACTTCATTACCTTTGGCATCACATCATGGGAACTGAAAAGAGGATCTCTCATAGGCAAATTCAAGAGATCTGAGGCAAGATCCTTGTTGATTTACATGAATTTGGAGTTTTGCATGGTGGTAGTCGTAAAAAGAGTTGCGACGAGTTGTGGTTGCTGAATTGGTGATGTACGCATCACAAACACAATAACATGCTGATGCGCTCATAAAAGGTATCATCATCGTTGTCATTCATTGTTGTCTTTTACAGTAGTTAGTTCGCTGCTACTACTACTACTACTACTGCAGTACCACCATCACGACGGACGAGTACTAGTGTAACTAACTATTTTGCCACGGATAGTTGCAGCTGCAGGAGCACTTGTCCCTTTCGTTTGCGTTTTTTGCGTACTAGATGCTTACAAGGACTTGCTGTCGTGTGTAAACAAATATATACACAGGTATGCGTAAAATCCATAATATTATGAATGAAGGAATAGATAGTGTAACAGCAATTAATTGTAAACTTCATGTGCATGCAAGCAGACATACGAGAGCAGTCTTCTAGGTTAGCAAGTTGATTGTTGGGTAGCAAGCACACTACTACATGTACCGTCATCATCCTCACTGAATTGTGATTTTTTAGTCGGACCAAATTAATCTATTTTACTTGCAGATTAGTCTGCTATAAACACGAACCAGATCAAGATAATCATTTTTGCTACAATTTTTTGGATATTTTTTTTCTTAAAGGACACAAAGAACGACACGAAGAAGAACGCCAAGTTTGTCGCGCGAGTCGTTGCCAGAGCGTAGAAGAAAGTGGTTGGAGACGTTGCAAGAACAGTGAACAAAGCAAACGAATTTTCATGCAAAGTAACCGTGTTCTAGAACTACAACTTTGTATGAAAAGTTGACTCTTTGGACTGGAATGATGGTGTGGGTCTGTGGTAGATGACAAGAAAATATGAACAAAGTAAATTGAGATGGGAGTAGTGAGTGCGTCATATGCACTTCTTAAATACAAACTCCAAAATTTCAAAAAGTGAGCTGTGATAAATTTGTGATTTAAAAAACCGTTTTTTGATTTCATTTTTTTCAGCAAAAATTTTATAGTTGTTTGCACTCATTTAGCAATATATAAAATATTAAAATGAAGAGTTTCAGTAGTGAATTAGTTCCAGCGCTGCTGCTGGTCTGTGTAAATCTTGTGTTGGCTGTGGAAGTAGAGAAAGTTCAAGGTCCAAACTCTACGTTACTTGAGTATGTACAGAAAAATGCAGAGATGCTTAGTGGGGGAGATAGCAATCAACAGGACATGGATGAATTTTTCATGGACAGGAGTATTGAGCAATTGTAAGAGTAAAAATAAAATTACAATGTACTAATCTGAGCTAAAACTTGTAAAAGTATTTCATTCAAAGGATACTAAGTGGAAATGAATCATTAAGTTAAAAATCTCAGTTCAGGCAAATCGAAAAACCCAAGAGATTTAGGTGTTGTTAGAAAAGCACATATTTAAAAATTGCCTATTATTTTCTAGGCCATGTTCGGACTTGCGAGGCTACGCTTTTCACAACGAAAGTGGAAAATGCTGGCAGGTAGGCTCACAAGGTCCTTGCACAGCCATGATGAGGTTTTATGCAGATCCAGAAAATGAAGGATATGGAGATTGTGACTGTCCAGCCATGAGAAATTGCATAGGTCGCCCAAGGACATTTTGGCCTGCTACCAACAAGTGCTATTTCATCTATTCAAGGGTGAGTTGAGAGTTGGCCGAGTTTTACTTGCATTTTATGCGCTTTAAAAAAATCTTATCATCAAACATAAATAGTAAATTTCACTATTCACTGTGAAACTCTAGATAATAGCAAAAACATATATGCAATAATAATGTTAGGTAAGACGGTTGTAGTACATTTTATCACGGGACATGCCATACAATTGCATAAACAAGAAGAAAGCCCAACTTTCATATCGTTGCACATGTGTTAAATCAGGGTGAAAACATACCACTTGAACCGGGTAATAAATCGCTGTTAACAATTCAACTTATGCAGCGATAAAAAATCAATTTTTACCAATTTATTAATTGATTAGTGTTCGTTCATACACCAAATGATTCTTTATGATCAAAGCAAACTTTGTATTGAAGATTACACTTTACGCCTGCCAAAAAAACGCGTTTCTATTTGCTATCATACATTTTATCAATTTCACAGTGATTAAATCAATCATTAATATCGACGTATGTGTATGTTTATAAAAGCGTAATTATAAGGCACATGTAACTTTTCATTTCATGTGTTCATAAGTACCATCATAAACGAAATAATAAAAGCAAGAACCGTAACGGACAATTTAAACTGGTGGTGGTGGTGAGCTGCAAGTTACATTAAGACACAACTTACAAGAGTTGCAACAAGTTAAATAAAAGGATGGTGCCTAGTAGTAGTGGTGCACGTGGCCTTTTTGTAGTTTTCTTGTTAATAGGAAACGCTAGTTATAAAAGAACAGAAAAAGAAATTCAATTTCTTTTTGTATTCAGAATAACTACTACTGATGTTTACCTGATTAGATTTTTGATTGATACGGAAGATCAAATCAACCAAGCTGATCATGTTTTTGGTGCTTTCTTGATCTTGTAACAGATTGCATGCCGTAGTTAGTAAATAACCAATTACTGATACAATATACAATCCTATCAAGAGATATAACTCCATTCAACCTTTGAAAACCATTGCATCTTTTTAAAGGACTTTTGCAGCCCTTTTCTTGCAATCATCTTTGTTCGTTCGTGGTTAATCGACTGCAATTATTGCAATAATATTATTATAGAAGATGCTACTGACGATCATTTGAAGGAAGTAGTATAATAATATAGCAGAGAATTTAAATAATGTGTCTGGGTTCTAGCTCTAGGAAAACACTTGGCTAAAAAAGTGAAAATCATGATTACGATAAGCTTATTTTATTTCAACAATTGTGTACTCAGCGCCAGCTCTTCCCGTGGCTGTACAATAATTCTTTTTGAGGCAAATTTCTTTTTTTTCTTTTTTTGCTGTTTCTGCCACGTCGTGTATAGCTAGCTACGTGTAGATTTGCAAAAAATAAGCAAAAGATTTTGTTGATATGATTATTTTCATTAAAGAAGCATTATGACTGCTTATTCTGTGGTGACTTACTAATGTGCTTAATTTTGCTTCACTAAAGATGACAAAAACGCATTCTCTGTATGTCCACATCCACTGCACCACAAAGTTCATCTCATAATTTTGTTAGTTGCCTTTTTTTACAAAAAATGTGCGAAATATCACAATAATGACTTTACTATTTATGTTATTTTTTTAGACAAAACAAAGAAGGCTTTCTCTCTTAATAACCTGAATTTATGACTGTTTTCATTAAGTGATAATACAGTTTTTGAAGTATAAACTTATATTTAATTTGTATTTTACGTACCACCACCATTCGCCAGTTTCATTCTCATCATCATCATCATCATCATCATCAACATCAACACCACAATAAAATGTCACCTTTAAACCAACCAAACATTTCACTTTCATGTTGGTCAGTTACATAAAAATGTACACAGCAGAAGAAACGTCTTTAATCATCAGTCACAACAACGACAGTTTATGCCTTTTTATTGTATGCTCCTTCACAAAAGGTGGTAATTGTGTTGAAGCAACAACATCACTAATTTTGACTACCACATACATTTAATGTGACATTAGGGAATTCAAAAACCACATTCTTTTTTCATAAATCATTTCCACTTTATTTTACGACAGAAACACTTACGATTCTTCTCTTATGAAAAAAGGGTTAAAATTTCCTGTCAGAATCACAAAATCAGAAAGCATTTTTACGAGGTAAAGCCATAATCACCAGAGTGTACATAATTTAATAAGCAAATGTATCATCATCAACACTTTTCATTTCTTTTCTGTCCTTCATCATCGCATATAACACTTTGTCATATCACTTTATCATTCTGCCTGGGATTTTATTTTTATTCATAGAAACTAAAGTAGGAAAATAGAATGGCACACAGTAATGGAAGAAGTTTAAAATGTTATTTCAAGAAGGAAAAGGGAAAATGTTTTAGATTATTTTATGTAAATTCTAGATTTTCTGTTTAGGTGAGAATGATGAATAGGATGATGATGATAATGTGTTGGGATGAATAATGGGTGAGTTTATGAGCCGCTGAGTGTACTTAAAGGAACAAAAAAGTAAATGACAGGATAATATAGATCGCTCACCAAGTGATTTTGTTCATCGTTAAAAACATAAATTTGCGAGTTATGTAATAACATTAATTGTAACAAGCGCAGTAATAATGATTTTAATGACACGCAATTACATGCTTGTTCTATGCATACACACACAAGTATGTTTCCATTTTCTATGTATGAAGAAGGACATGACATACTCGTAAGTTATAAGTTAAGAGATATAATAGAGAACTGCTAGGGCTAGGGCAACACAAGTGCGCATAGAAAGAGAGAGAGAGAGATGGACAAGAAAATAGCATTATAATACAAATGGCTAATAATAGACATAAAAAGTGTTCAGACACTATGCATTTACTCTTTTATGACCTCTGTCTATTATGAGATGTTGTGACTAATGCAATACCAGTGTAAAAACACATGCATTTCTGAGAGTAGACATGAACAAAAACAAGAAAAAGTGAAAGATATCAGTCAGAAGAATATAGAATGATGAATGGGATGAGTTTTATGCAGATTGTTATGGTTTGCAAAGGGGAAAAGAATAGAGTTCACAGCAGTTCACACAAAGCTATTATTACTGCAAGCATAACCATGTAGGTATTTATAGGATTGTATGCATGGTGCATTAATGTGATGTTGACTAACCTGACTAAGGCTTTTTTTGTCATTCATTCTGTTTCAGGGTCCTTGTAAACCAGGTCAGTGGCTAGTTTTTAACAAGAATCGAAAGCCTGAATGTCAAGCAAATCCCTGTGGAGCTGGAAAGCTACGTAAGCGGGGCGAGGTCGCATTGGACTTTATGTTTAATCATGGTGGAGCCTGTCACAAAACAGGAACTCGGGCATTCTGTGATGAAGGCCAGACTGTCTACTTGTCTTCATCAGATTTCAAACCGAGGTGTTATAACACCAAACCAGTTTGTCGCTTCCTCATCTTTGCCGCACAGACTTTGACTTGCAGACCAGGAAGTAAGCAAGATGTAATGGGTAAATGTGATCATATGAGGGAAATGATGGATGACAGTGTAGAGCAAGAGGACTCATCGTAAATTAAATCTAATCATGTTTAGTAATCTATATATATTTTAAAATAGGTAATTATGTAATTAAATTGTGTTGTATAATAAAAATGTATTTTCGGAGCAGTGCAGAATAATTATAGCTTAAAATATTTTTAAACAGAAAGGGATGATTGATGTCTTTAAAGGTGTTTTTTAACTGAGTCAAAGCATTTTTTGTTGTAAAATGTAAATAAAAGTATGTTTATTATGTTTAGTGTAACAATGTCGTTTTATTTTGTGTAAGTGTTAT
>JAHZMZ010001246.1:0-15406 GCA_027743805.1 Lepidocyrtoides sp. E14 | reverse complement strand
AAAGAGAAACTTTTTTGAAAGGATTCTTCTTGCTCCTTTCCATATTATTTCCATTCTGAATACCACTGTGTAGTTTATAATGTAATAATAATAATAATAATAATAATATGAGGTTTGAAAGAAAATTGGGAGCAAAAAATGAGAAAAGGAGAAAGAAGACTCTTCTTCCCTCTTGCAGCCACGATATGATAACATTGTGCATTATAATGGAACATTCATAATATTTATAATAGATGTTTGGTAGTGCAAAAGGGAAATTTGAGGAAGAAGAGGAAAAGAGAAAGGGAAAGTGGGAGGAAGACCACTGACTTCTTCTGATACACTGCTTTTGCAGTAAAGAGCAGCAGGAGATACGATATAACAATAACAGCAGCACATGAGAATCTCATAATTTTTCCCAAACTTATGCAAACTAACAAGGAAAAAGGAAACGAAAAAGGAGGAACAAACACATTCATATAATATTGTATACGTGTAGTATATTATACATGAGTTACTGGAAATAAACAGGGAAAGGAGAAGAAGAAAATAGTTGGTGGAAGGAGGGTTGTTGCTCGCTCGTTTTGCTAGAGTAAAGTAGAGCTGTAAAAGTAGATGTTCAGAACAGGAAGCATTGGAATCCTATTTATTTATGCCATTGAAGCAGGTGCTTGTAGTCTTTCTCTGGTTGGGCTTATGTATGTAGCATGCATGCATGCATGCATACGGCGTGCGTGAGTGGTGTGTCTTGTTATTATTATTAGTATACATAATAAGTGCATTTCCTTTCTCTTCTCTGTGCTATCAAAGTGGTATGTGCTGAGGAATTTAGTAGTATATGTGTGAAGGCCACCAGGGACAGCATTATACATGATACTTATGCACATGTGATATATGATAAAAGAGAAAATAGTATCCACTCTATTATTGCGTTATTTCAGTAGCTTTGTACTTAGAGTCAGTGGGGAATGGGGAAAAACCGGAATTTCAAAGGGGTAAAAAATTATGCGTGTACTACTACGTGAATTTCAAAAATCTACTTTTACTTCCCTTTATTTCTGAATTAGCTTATGAAGAGAGAACCCCACATCCTGTTGTACTTTTGTAGTGTGAGTCTAGCCGGTTTATGATGAGATATCAAAGGTAAAAACAACGGAAAGGGGAATGTGACTGTATACAGGCACGGAGAGATGCACTGAAACGATGAGAAAAGGACATGCAACGATTTTATCATTTTGCATTTGTATTTATGAGATGGTCAGTTTGTGTTTGTAGTGGGGAGAGAAAGTTGTCGATTCATGTGCATTCATACAAATGAGAAAGCTGATGAAAACTGAAAGTTGTGTGCTGGAAAAGTGACGAGCAAAACACTGTTTGAGGGTGTTTTTGAAGGACACACTTTGGAAAGAATATGCATACTGTAGAGTGCAGAAATGTATTGTTTGAACTTCGAGAAAGGAGATTACATAAAGCCTAAACAGGCTTTACACAAAGTAATAGGATCTCGACACAAAGTTCCACCAAGCTTAGTGCAAAGTGTAGAATAGTTGTGCATGCACACGATACCATACTCACACTATTGACATTCTCTTGATTAGCATGAAACAGAGAATATAGTAATAACAAATTGGAAGGCTGGTGGGGGTTAGAAAAAGATCTACGGACACATTTAAGGTTTCTGATGCCACACAGTAAGTAAGCTCAGATATTTAGGGGAGAAAAGTATACATTTTGTGCAGTGTGTGAAGTTCAGCCAAATTAAAGCTCTGATAGTGCATGCATACTATATTATGTTTTTATTCGCTTTCAGTTTCCCAATGTAAATGATTGTTTGGTTTTTGTTTGCAGAAATTGAAGACTACACCCAAAGCCCTGGAGCCAACTCAGGCTGTCGAACTCTAGCCAACCTCTCCAAGTTAAGTCGACGTCTAGGCCTAACCCGTTTCTTTCGGCCTTCTCGTCAACAAAACCACCATCGTCATCATCAGTATCATCAAAATGCAATACAGGGAGGTAGAGGTAATGATGACAGACAGAATTATTTCACCTCTATGGAGTCTTCCTCCTATTGGATTGATGCGGGTGGTGATGGAGGAGGAATCGCTGGTAATACTCTAGTGCGGCCTAGAAGACTACTCCAGTCTCAACCACTTTTACTAGCTTCACCTGACTCTTCTGCAGCTACCTCTTCAACGGCAGAACTCAGTTCTCCGAATGGAAGTAGTGGTCAGCAGCCACGTGTGCCAAACTGTAATAATAACGAAGGGCCTGCATCCTCAAAGGTAATAATTAAAACAATAAAATATTACTACCACTATTTGCTCTACCATTTAACTTTGTTGAACAACGACCTGTTTGACGCAAATCGTAACGTGCGTAGGCATGTATTTTTTTGTGCAGTCTCATCTCATCACATTAAACAAACTCAAAGCGTAAACGATAATTGTTGTTGCTTTCACTCTGACAATGTGCACATTGTAATGTTTATTATGATGAAAGCATTGTACCTCGAAAATTGGATTTTGGGTAGGAATATGAATGCATTTTCATAAATACTCTGTTCGCCGTTTAGAGATACGTTCACATAATACGTAATGAGTTGATGATTAAATCACCGTTGTCAAAGCCAAGTATTTGCGTATAGAAGGTATAACGTGCCCTCCAGCAACAGTCATGTTAAATTTTCCAGAATCGTTTGTATGAGCCGCTTTCCCGGTACGAAAGAAGCATTAATATAAATTGCTTTTTCATGTTAATGCTGCACACGTGTTACTGTACAAAATACCCACTGCAACAACTTTCACCATGCAGAACCCTTCTTTTACACTTGTACATGTTGCTGGCTGCTGTGAAGCTACAGTTATTATTAATTCAGCAAGGTTAGTAGTGAAATGAGTTGAAAATGCTGAAGCTCATCAAAAATATTCTCGTTTGTGTCGCTATAAATGGATGACAGTTTAGATTAAAAGAGAATCATCCACCTTTCCTTGTACGTAAATACATTCACTGATTTCATAGGTAAGGCACCAGGTACCCGTAAGGCGGCTCTCCAATCGAAAACAATATGCATGGTAATCATTTGACATGACACTCAAACGAATTGCATGAAATGAAATTCATGGTGTAGGCGTGTAGTAATTGAGATTTTGGACTCGACCGTTTACATTACAGTAATAGTAATCCAGTTTTGTCTCGCAGCTTACGTATGCAGTTGTGGTATAAAATTTATACCATGTAGCAGATTGCAAATGAGTGTACGGTGACAGAGACTCTTTATCGACAATGTGACGGTGATATGTGTGCAGGGTAATTCATTTTGTGGGGATTTTTGTGTGCTGGCCAAAGACAAATTAGATTTTCGGCTAATGACAGAGTGATTAAATTCCTTTGTAAACAACTGGCATGTGCTCCAACGTTCATGTAAACGCCAAATATACATAGGTGCATACATATGAACGCTGTACTTTTGTGTGTTTACTCTCGCCACAACAATTATAGCGTACGACGCGTGTAGAGAGACTTATTTCCTCACAAGCATGTGAGGGACTATATGTTGGCAGAACGATTAGGATTACACAGTCATTAAGTTCTCTTCGTAGGTATGTACGGGTATGTATTTGCTGACCAGAGCGGTAAATCTACTAGTAAAGTCATGCATACCTACATTTAGTGAAGGCGGTGACGCTAAAACGTACAATTAGAAATTGTGATGATGATAATTTAAGGTCATGTACCCATCCCCTTTATCATTATTAGGTTTTATTTATTGTAGCTGGACCGAGTCGTATGATTATTGTCGTTGTTCTGCTGCACACTTTTTGGTTTTATTTCATTGTACGCAATATTCTCGAAACAATTAATGCTGCACACTAATTCTGCTCTTACTACTAAAAATGTAAGTGGAATGTAGAGGTGCTAGAGTTCCAATTTTAGTCACGATATCTATGTATGTATGTCGTACATATAGCAGTAGTACTCTACAGACAGACACGACAGACTCTTTTCCATTATTCCACTGCACTTGTACAAAAACATTGTTTCCAAGTGTAAAACGGTAATTAAAGGGGAGGAAATAGGGAAGCAGTTATTAGTATTGTTACACCAAAAAAACGCTCATTTCACTATGTACATTACACTCCCTTATATACTTCGGCTCCATACATAAAGCAATGGTGGTAATGGGGGAGAAGAAAATACTCTGACACTTTGTGAATTACTGCCTTCACGGTTTATTGACTAATAGGGTATTTTGTCTTCTTCATACGCACACCCGCCAAGAAGTAGTTGCCACCTTTTCTTGGGATGGGAAATGGTGAGGAAATAACTAAGCAGCAGCAACAGCAGTTAGTACTACCCAGATAGTTTGAATTTTCTCTATATAAATAGCATATAATATTGCACCCACACAGACACCTTTCATGCTTAGTGTTTCTTAATAATAAAGCTCATAAAACTAGAAGAATACATGCATGCACATATACCATTTTAATTGCATTTGGTGTGTTTAGCTTCTCCTCCTGCAGAAAACTTTAAGAAAGAGAGTAAGAGTTTTACTTCTCTCCTGGCAAAGCTAACTAACACCTCCACAACTTATTTCAGCTTGAATTGCATGTCTCCTGAGAAGGGTGTTTGAGTCTTTCACTCTCACAAAAGTCGAGCGTGCATAATATGTGTGGAAATACCATATCTTACCATTTGTTTCCTGTTACAAGAAAAGCAACTTGGTATAACTTTTCTCTGAACAAATATTACAAAAAAAAGTTGCTTAAATACTTATTTAACTTGCATATTTATCTTCGTGGCTTGTTAAAAAAAGAAATGAGGAAAGAACAGAGTAGAAAACAAAGCAGAAAGAAAAGCTTTTTTATACCTTGTTTGGGTATACATGTAGATTAACTTGATTTATGATTATTGGCTTTTGTGTGTACTAGAATCCCTATTCTATCTAGCATGCTTTGGTATGAGCGTTTCTGAAGGAAGTGTGGTACAGAAAAAAGACTGCATGAAGCAAAATGGTCTGTTTTCTTTTGGCTTGGTAGTAATGCATTTCATTTCATTGTGTTGCATTTGTGCACAGACTTGACAGTCTCCAGGGACAAAATCAGACAGAGACGAGGACGGAGCAAAAATGGCAATTATCTCGAGATTTTCAAAAAGAATAGCAAAAGAGAGAGAACATTGTAAAAAGTATGAAAAATATAGTGTAGACTCTCATTTCACTCTTTTGTTTTCTACTTGACAGGCCTCAAGTTACCAAGGACTGGCGTCACTCCCGTCGAATGAGAGAATCATTGAGACAATCAATAGAGTAAGTAAAAAAATATACTACAAACGATATATATTATGTACCTACTTGCATATTATGTATGTAAACTATATATAATATAAATTCCAAATGTCTTTTCCTTCATTTTGTAAAGAGGAGAGCGTATACAGTGTCGGATTTCATTATGATTTGCTTTTGTTTCCGTACACTAGACACTCTTCTCTTTAAGTTAGTTCTCGTCGTCCTTTTTAAGTTTTCCTCCTTTTTAAAAATTAAATTTTTGTCACAGTCACCAGCTTTGATTTCATTTCTTTACGTTTTCCCCAAGGACGTCAACGTGAACGCTATGTAGAGACGAAGGGGAATTAATGATGATGATCATGATGATGGTGAAGTGCAGATGGAATGGTTAGATGTTGGATCATTTTTAAAATGTTCATGGTGTTCCATTTCAATGTTGTACAGTAATGATAATGATAACAAGAAGTATTTTGATTAAGTACACTGTTATTTTTTACACAAAGATCATATAAATTGATCAAGACGTGCTGACAAAAATACAGAGAGGGAAGAGAAGGAAGCTGTGTACTTGTAAGAAAAAAAAATAAAAAGGAGTTTCTACCGCTTTCCTGTTTTATCTTGCCAGATTATATTATCGTTCATTTATTTAGCATTCAAGTTAGCATCTGTGTACAGCAAAGCGATTTCTATTGCGCATACTATACAACTTGAGTAGAAAAGTTGAAAATTTTAAATTTTTTAGATGTTCAAGACTCTTTCCTACGATAAACCTTGTTTTCTTGGTTGACGATGGAGAAAGCTATTAGACATGGCCGCATCACTGCCTCCGTCTCACAAGGCAGGCATAATAATCAGACTGATGAACTGTAACAGAATGAGCGGCATACACGATTTGCCTTGTCACATCACACGATAATATTGCCTCCACAGTTTTCCCCTGGAGGATATTAAAACTTGGAAAAGAGAATGTAAGGTAGGAAGGAGAGGAAGGAAGTGAAATAATCCATAAATTAATTAAGAGTCACAAGGAAAAGACAAGATGGATGGATGGCTTCTCTCTCCTCCTCTTACTTTTTACGTGTTTCAGCATTGTTGTTTATCCAGTTGTTAGTATTGGTGGTATGCATGCATGTAAGGCTGTAGCAAGAAGATTGTATTAAAAAAGGAAGCAAATCGGCAAAGAAAACAGGAAGGAAGGAAAACTTGTATTCTAGCTTCGTTCTGTAACACAAGAAAATGAAATCAGCCTTCTTTTATCCTTAAAATTTACTTTTATTACTTGAAGGAGAGAAATGTTGTTGAAAAAGAAGAGGAAAAGCTGCTGCTGCAACACCATCCTTCCTTCCTTTCTTTTCCTGTTCATAAACTTTTTTTTTCTGCTTTGCTTTCCCTTAAGAAAAGTAAACTTGATAATTTTACAAGTTGTAGTTTGGGTGAGGGTCAGACAAGGCAGGGAATAAGTAAGTTGATAATGGTGTTATCTCTCAAACAACTTTTTAAAGTGATAGTACCACCACCAATAGAGCTGTAATAATAAGGCATAAGTAAGCATTATGATGTTGACGGTGGTTGTAGTGGCGGGCGACTGTCGGTACTATACTGGTGATGCTGTAAAGTGTAAAAAAAAGAAGAGGATAAAAACGCAAGTTTACTGTAGGATAGAAGACAAGATGCACTTTGAGGAAATAAGATGATAAAATTTTGTAGGTCTCGACGAAAGTTTTGAGGACAAAGGTAAATATAAGGGTATGTATGTACACTTGGCGATGATGGGATAGTTCATCCAATCATCCATTTATTTTAGCACCTTTTCCAGGCTAAATCTACATGAACTTTTTATTACTTTACTTTTCCACCTGATTTTATTTTTCAAAAGAATATAAAACGAAAAGTTTCTTTCTTTGGATGAATTCATCTCAAAGGGTTGAAGATAAGGTTCAAGCTGAACACATAACTCAGTCATTTTCTCATGTTTCTCATCCATTCTCTCAAGGCACCTGACCTCTTTCTTAAAGTTGAAAGTAAAGCCACACATTAAAAATGCAGTAGTGGGGTCGTGTGGTGTACATATACATTTCTGCCTAGAGAGCTGCGAACATTCATCCACAGGAATTAACCTAAAATGCTGCACCTCAACTAATCCAACTTTTACGTTGTAGAAATATTCATTCTTCATGTTTATATGCGTGCACAATTGTTCTCCACTGAAACAATGAGCAGAAAGTCAAAAGCACTATACTATACTGTTGTCCCATCTTCACCACAGAGCTATTCCTCAAAAATATTTTGGAAGGATGTGTATCTACCATCACCACGAACCAACACATGAAAATTCATGAAAAGCAAATAAGAAATTCAACAAAAGAAACCACATTTATTCTAAAACTTTAAACCACCAAATTTCCTCCTGTCCACATTCACTAGTCTGGTTTCTACAGAAGGGAAGTGGAGGTACCATTTAATGAAATGGAATTATTCACATGGTTCATTAAAAGCAAGCAAGGAAGCTTTTGCTTTTCCAAAAAGTGTTTATCCACGGAACAAATGAAGATGATTAACTAAAAGATATCTGCCAGAGGATGGAAAAAGGTAGACATATTTGTGTACGTATTATAGTTATTCTTGTTATGTGCATAGTTACACGACTTATACTACTCTATGATTATAGTCATGATTCGATTTTGACTTTTTGAATTTGAATTGTGGTAATTGCAATACCTACACTCAAAATGCTTGCAACCCTCATCTCCTCTGGTTATTTCCCCCATCTCGATTCTATCAGCTAGTATAGCGTTTTATTAGGGCTTGCTGAGAAGGGAAAATTAACAGAAAAAGATATTAGGAAAAGGGGAAGGCGAAATAAGAGGAGGTATCAAGAATGATAAGCAAATATGAAGATGAGGATAGAGGGGAAGCAGGTTTTCTTTTTACAAAGCGAAAAAGAAATGATAAAGATTCTGCTTCTTTTTTCCTCTTCTTGTACTTCTTCAAATGCAGCTGATATCATTAGATTTATTTATGGACATGTATAAAAAAGGGTAAATAAATATAAAGGGATGTAATGACGATAAGACAAGTAGGGTTACAGTTTTTTCCGCATCTTTTGAAGCTCAGCATACATCATAACTTACACGATACGTTTCTCCGCTGTATTATCATCAACCAGATATGCAAGAGTTTTGAAAAAAGGAAAGGGTGGAAAATGAACGTGTTGGATTATCAATGATACGACAAATTTGGTTAGAACACAGAATTAATGCGTATTCATAAAAGGATGCAACTTAAAATGTACTTTCAAATTTCCGAAAAATGAAAACTTGTTTCCTAGCTGAGACTGTTGACTCTGCTCCACATCCAATTTGCCCTTGCCACGTAAAAGTTGAAAATGGTTAATAAAACTCCATTTTCCTGTTCTTATTTATGCTTATGAATGTAAATTTGAACTTTCATACAAAATATTTTCCACTTGCATAAACAGAATTCATTGCATCATGAAATTTCAATCTATGATTATGTTTTCCGTACAATTTGTTTTCTTTCAGCTGAAATATGAAGAGCTTCAAAGGAGAAAGGAGAGGATTGCTCAAGAGCATCGAATCGTAAGTGCAAGTCGTAAAGACATTCGAATTGATTTTTGAAAAAAAAAAAATTCTTTCACCCTTCCTAACTTTCTTTTTAACCTTGAGGTAGCGTAAATGCAAACATAGACGCATATATGTATGTGTGTAGTTCCTTTGGCTTTTAGTTGCTTGAAGCATTCAAATAAGTGTGCCTGCCTTATTTGCTTTCTTTACTTAAGATTTGTTTGTCAAGTATTTGTGTTTTGTATTTTCTCAGAAATTTTACATGCTTGATGGAATATTCAAGCGAGCTAAGTATTATCTATTTTAAAATATCTATTCTCCCATACATATATGCACGACCTGAAGAAAATAGTCTGAAATGTTTGTTTGTGTTCTGATTTTGTATGCTCTGCTTGAATTTGTTTAGCCTCAAGAGATTTCAGGATTTCTCAGAATTGCATTGAAATCTAAAAGACCCGAATACATTTTCTTGAGCATACATACTACCTATATATTATGTACCTTCCTTAAACTGAATCAAAATCTGGTTTCAACACATCATATTTTCATAATATTGTTTTTAAACACAAGTCTGATAACGTTTACACATGATAATATTAAATATAATATGCTCCGCAGTTAAAACTTTACGTTTGAATGAACATTTAGAATTTCAGTTTGAAGTCGAAAAATATGCACAGATTTGCAGGAATCATTGAATTACACAGTCTTGCTGCTCTGAAAAGATGAGCTCAAGGTTAGAATAATATGAAAATGCAAACTTCTTTACAATTTTTTATTTTTGAATCTTTTTGAAGCTTATACTACACAGACAGCTATGAAAAAACTGCACATCTCTTTTCTCATGTACAGTGATTTTAGCTGGTGTAGTAGTGTAATTTTGGTCGACTTGTTCTCAAAGAAAAATGCATTGTGTGGCTGTGACATTGCTTTGTGCTTTTCTAAAGTATTATTATTCCGGTAATAATAATAATAATCAAAGTGATCACAAGCAGCATGGTGATTATGAACAAAACTTGTCCTTGTACTCTTCTTTTTGTTGGGGAGCAAACTGAAGTTAGCAAAATTTTAAGCTTTGAAAAACTTTTCCTTTTTATATTCCATTTTCTTGAGAGCCCACCGTAAGTGCAAGACAGACACATGGTTATTTTTCCAGCTTAAGTGCCGTGTCATATAACGGTATATTTTGACTTTGTGTTATTGTGATTGCGCTTGGTGTTCTGTGTATTTCATAAAAACGTAAAAAGAGATAAAAAATGAAATAAAAAAAGAAAGATGAAGAGCATTTGTTGAAGTGACGTAAAAGAAAAGAAGGAAACAACTAAAGTACTATAATAACTCGGTGACTACTACAACAATAGTGAACAAGAACAATGGTATTATAATGTGCTTACCGCTTACCCCGAAATATTTGTGTAATACACATTTTGTATACCATGTATAAAAAGCAAGTCCACGAAAGTTGGAACTTACTTTCCACAGATGTAAAGTGGGTACATTCGAACAACCGTATATAGTTATCTGTGTTGTGGATGTAGAACAGCTTACATTTCCACAAGATGCTATCTTCGATTTGCTAGCAAAACGTAAGCAAGATTGTTGATGATGATGGGCCGTACGTGGTTAGCTCTTTGAAGATGCTCTTGAATTTAAATGTGGCAAATGTGCACGCACTCGATAATATAAAACTTGAGCCTTTTCTTTTCTCTCACTGTTCTCTCCTCAGTTTCTCTCAAAAACGTAAGGAAAAGAGTGGTACCAGAAAAAAAAGTTTGGAAAACTTTTTAAATATGCTGCTGGTTGTAGACCTCCCGTTTTTTTTTTGAAAAAAAAAATGTTGAAATTTCTTTTTGTTGATACTTCACCTTAACCGAGAAGCGGGTATAATCGACCACATTGACTCAAAAGATAATAATCACGTGGGGGTGCAGAATAGCATGCTGAGAAAATAAAATAAAAACCCTCCGTCAGCAGCTTCTTAAAAGAAGACAGTTGAAAAAAAAAAAACTTTTCAGAAAAATAAAAATCATAGGTTTTTATGTCTAGATCCATTTCCTGAGTATCATTTAAACTCTATTAGTGGTAATACGTTTTACTGCCGTTTTTATGCATTTTCTTCTGACGTGCTGTAGACATCAAGTATTATGTAGCTTTAGTAGTACCCAAAATTTCAAGTGCACAAAGCTGATGTTATCTTGGGCAGTTTCTTTTATGTATTCCAATGCTGTGCCAGCCAAATGAGTTAAGAGTATACATTATTGCTTGTGTGTGGGAAAAGTGGAAGACTAACGGAAAAAAAGGCAACCGTATTGTCTCTCGTTTTTAACTTTTTCAGTTATTACTCTGGTCGTTTCCAGTTCTTTCGCCCCATATGCCGTCGTAATAAAAACTGGCGATAAGCATGCATGACAATTGCTAATGATCTATAATAACAATGATAATTGTAGTCATTTCCATGTTGTTATTATCCTATGCTCATAGTATTCACTCTTGGACTGTGAATGCCGTTTCTTATTTTTTCATTTAGCCCTACTTTACTTACCTTTTTTATTAAGGTTTTCTATAGCCCACACTCAATCTCTTACGCAAGTGTTTTTGTTATTTGTAGAATATATTTCCCAATACCAGAAATGGGATAAAACAACAAAAGGTTTACAGTAGAGTTTAAAGGAAGGTCATCAGACGATTCCAAATGGGTAGGGAGACCAGGAGGTTACAGTCTACAGATAGATAGTTCAACAACTCTACAGTGTGCCTGCTTAAGTATACGATACCATTTTTTAGCATGAAGGCATGGACAGAGTATAAAGTGGCACAAGCTACGCTTATGGCTGCTTGCTTGCTACTACTTGTCAATGACACGAGCCGAGTCCAACTAGTCCAAGAAGCAGGCAAAAACATAGTAGAAACGCTGCTTATTATTGCTATTGGTTCGCAGCTGAGGTATATAATATGTATACATATCTGCACAACGCCACACACCAATGCCTTTCAATAAGAGCATAATAATGAGATGCAAAATATAACATTATAAATTTATCGTTGCCATACAATGCTGTGTGATTCGCACTGTGTGAATTATACCATTATTACAAGCCTTCTTGTTTACTGTTTGTCATCACGTCATATCGATGAGATATAAACACTATGAATGCTTGTGTTGTGCAAGGGAAGTTGCAGATTTCCATGTAATGGAATCTATAGTTGCCACGCATGATATAAAGCGTTGATAAAGATGAGCTTAGCTTTGTGGGAACTCTTGCATTTTGGCAATTACCTTGAGTTAACCTTGGCCTCTAAAACACTCGCTTCCCACTTGATCTTTTCCAAGAGCAAGAGGCGACTGTGCTTCAGGAAAATAGGCCAATGTCAATGTGACAAAAATATGAATTTCTAAAGTATAAACTTGGATATTTTATACCTGGGATTCCTATTACTTTGATAGAAGCGTAAACATCATTAGCATGATCTTAAATCAAAATTCTTCCTAGGCCAAGTTAATTCATAACTACTTTTAAATTTATTCAACATTTTAGGTTAAACACGACAAGTGATTTTATGTAAATTCAACACAATAAATTGGCACAATAAATCCCAATTGTATCTCTATCAGAAGGTCAAAGACGGTTAGACCATTAGTTCCAGAAATGAAGGGGAGTCCACATTTCATACCGGGCCAATCATCCTGACAAGAAGAGCTCATTTTGAAGGACATTACTGTTCGTCAAACAAAAGCTAGTCATTCCAAATAGCTTACCTTCATAGGATCCATAATATAATAGTTCATACACGTACAGTGGAATGTTTGAATACCCACGTACAACAAGTGTTTTAGTTAGTTAGACGATGCACACACTGTATAGTTTTCTGAAAATGAAGTAAATATTGAGACAGTGCCACCTTTTAACAGGCAAATGATTAAATCATATATCTGCTGTCAGATACTATCAGTTGGCGCATACAATACATAATATGGGTTTCCTTCTTACATTAACGACATGGATTGAAAGAGTCAGTATATGTAGGGCGAATGAAGAAAATGTATAGACGAGCCCATTTTCAATGTTACTTCATAAAAAATGTGTGCGTACGGCTGTAAACGGTTGAGCAAGGTTAGTTTAAAATGAAGTAAGCTTGACTTACTGACGCAGACAATACTCATTTCACTAACAGACGCAAAGACTGATACGACTGTATTGCAAAAAAATTGATGTTGTAAAATACTTTTTTACTCGCTAATACATTGGTCTGTGCATATTTGTCAATAATTAGCAGAGGAAGGTTTACAAAATAACTTTGTACATTGTATTTTCATACACGCTATTGTCTCGGTATAATGAACAAAGAATAAAAAGTACAATCTATATCGCAATGTAAATGCAAGGTGTTTTTTTTAGGTTGCTATCATGTTCAATGCTTCCTTGCTTACTATGAGTCCATAATATGACTGTGCTACTTACAATGTAAGTAGGTGTAATACTATTAATTTTAACGTATATGAGGAACAAGGAACACGATAGGAGCAACTATCATTTCTGGTATGCACAATCCCATCTCTATGAGCGTACATAACCTCCAACGCGAACAGGGAATTGACATGGTTGTGGAGGATGGCATAGATGCAAGAGGCTCTACCTTGGGATGGGTCGGTATTTGACCTTCGGTAGATTTAAACCGGGCCAAGCTCGCCTTGAGAACACTCAGCAAGGCTAGAGAAACGTAAAATGGGTCGAGAGTTGACCCTGAGTCTTTTCCTACACTAAAACATCCCAACCAAACCTACCCTCACTCACCTACTTTACCACTTGTTTAAGTGGATGTGTGGAAATAAATGTGTATAAATGAGAATGGAATGGCTCAAAAGAAGACTCACTTTCAGCCTCAACTCACATCAACGTTTTTTTTTCATTAGAGGAAAATTCGACTCTTCTACTTCTACTGCTTGCTTATATTCCACCAGAAAATATAGTATATAGAGCAACAGTACAAACTATGGAGAGAAGTTAGTTTCATGCAGCAACCTACTCAACTCAACTTGTGGATTCTCCCTCCTGTTGTGTCCTATTATTCTCATTGCCAGCACCATACAAAACCAACATAACTTGCCTACTAAGTTCTGGTTGCGTACAAAAATGGGAGCTCATTTATTATACCTTTCATATATTACTCTTCTGTACGGGTAACGAGTCGTTTCAGTTTCGTTTCGTATTATTATTATTACTACTCATCTCATTCGGTCCGTGCGTTCCGTAGCCGCAATTTCACTTTTCCTCGTTCTCACTCAGACTGACTATTTAAACTTTTTACCACATCATTTTTGCTTGCGTTTTGTGTGTGCTCCGTGTACCTTAATGTTACGTAAACTTTTTTGCCCATTAAAAAGGAAATTTGTATAACGTTTTGTGTTACACACACATTATCGTATAGTCACATTCAGCGTTTATTTTTAATGTGTTAACAGGCTACTTTTTCATTTCCTCATCATCATCATCGTGGTGGTGATACACAAAGCAATATTCCGTTTGAGAGAAAGGCTCTACTACTTTGAGTTTTTAGTACGGAGGTAGCCCTATATTTTAACCATCTTATTACGTCGTCGTTGCAGTAAATGCTCTTTTGAAGTAGTAAAAAAAAGAAAACTGTCAACACAGCCATTTTATTTTCTTGTGCTCAAAAGTAAACTTTGTTAATGTGCCGGCCAGCTGCTCATTACAAAACAAAATTCTCGCATTTTAAGTAAATAAATGCTTACGAAATATTTTTGTTTTGTACACGAAAAGGCTGTAGTAGTTTTTTTTTCTAGCAGACATGAAAGCAAAAACAAGAAATTTATGTCCTAATATTTAGTAGTTTACCTAATTGTACTAAATAGTATAATATGAAGAAGCAGAAATAATTGTACATTTTTTCTCTGTCTCTGATTATGTTATTTACTCAATGATATATTTACTGGAAACCGGTATCGCTTTTTTAATACCCATGCATGCATGTATTTCAAAGTAAATCATCGTTTGAAAGGTTAAGCATAAATACCAAATTTCATATCTTGTACATGGACCGAGTGCTGGTACAAAAGTAAAATATTATGTAGAATCATCTTCAGTTTTACATCCTCTTTGCTTCTAGACTTTTACAATTTTTCCGCTGAAAAGGATTACTTTATTGCAGTGCACTCCACCAGTTTTTGTTGCGAAAACAAGAAGGAATGCTGACTAGGCTAGCTTTTTAAGTAGCTTTAATGGGCTGTTTGGCCATGAATGTCTAAAAAGTAATGAAATAAGTTAATAATAAGACACAAACACACACACAATAATAATAAACGCTGTCGTTGCAGCAGCAGCAACATTAGTATCATCAACAACGGCGGCAGCTGAAGCACCATCAAACCAGCACCACTGCTGTGAGCGGCATTAAAATGAAAGGGAATGTTTATGGGAAGTAGAAGTATATAGAGGCGGACAGACAAAAAAGGGAACGAATAATGGGATGATGTACTAAATAGACAAAGGGTTAATGTGTGTCATAATAAAGAGTATAAAACACGCTTCCTCCTAAT
>JAHZMZ010001245.1:0-12155 GCA_027743805.1 Lepidocyrtoides sp. E14 | reverse complement strand
ACTTTTTATAATGTTGTTTCTAAAATTTTAACTGGAGAAATTAAAAAAATTAAAGCTCTAAATCAATATCATATCAGTTCTTTTCCAACATTTCCAACATCAATGCCAATATTATCGTTGTTGCGTTTTATGAAATGTATCATCATTTCAATCCCATCATCCATTCATGTCGTCACTTTAAATTTAGTCCATTGCATTGTTTAAGTCAGGGTTTAGTTATATCTATCAGTTTTAAAATATTCCTCAAAAGTTCCTCAATCAATTCATTTATTTGCTTGATTATTGGGAATAATTTATTCTGACAATAATACAACAACAGGGCATGATGGGCCCATATTGGGGCACCTTGAAACAAAGATATTAAAAGGTTTTCAATACTTGCCTTCGAAATCCACACAATTCATATTCTCTAAAACCTGACTGCACAGTGCATAGAATAGAAAGTCTAAACATAAATATTGCAGAAAGTCCGGCAACTCATGTTCTTCAAATCCTGTACCGTCATCCTGTGTCCTGTGTGCTACTCTTTCACTCTGCATATCTGCAAGGTGCAACAATGTTGTTATAATTTTTCACAGTGAAATTCACTAGCTCAAGTAAATTCTATTTTAAATGCCTGTCGCAATTTTTCTCTTTTTAAATGTTGCCTGAAAAATAAAAATTGAATTTCTGTCAATGAAAGTCATCAATTTTGCGATAAGGTGATTGATTATATACGACTAGAAACACTCTAAAAATATCGTCTCGAGCAGTCATTTGAAATTGCTATTTTGAATGTTAATATTGATTTTCTTTAGTGGTTTGTTGTGGCAAATCAAATCTGATTAATAGAAGAGGTAGTTTATTTGAAGCGGGCAATATTATTGTACTTCTTGTCAAATCAGAAGAACTGTGTGCAGCAAAACATGTCGAGTTTTACGGGTAAGTCCGTGTGACATTTTATTTATGACCATGAGTTTTTCGTGTAAATGTTTGTGCAAAATTCTGAGGTGTAGTGACTTTATAGTTAATTGAACGAAGTTAATCGATAAATTTCATTTGCAATTAAATGTTTATTTCTAGTGACCGTCAAGTGGAGTAGAGAGGTGTTCAAAGACATTGTTTGTGATACTAACGAAGCTCCTGAAGTTTTCAAAGCCCAGTTATATGCGTTGACAGGAGTTCTTCCAGAGCGCCAGAAGGTCTGTATATTGCATGTGGTGTTGTTACTTGTATTAAAAACGTTAAGGTACCTGTCAATTGTAATTTACACGATTTTTTTTGATATAGGTCATGGTTAAGGGGAAAACTTTGGGATCAAGCTGGAGTACATTCCCTGTAACTAACAATGCCACTATATTGATGATGGGGTCCAAAGAGGAAAATATTCCAAGTGGCCCATCAGAGAAAGTAAAATTCATGGAGGACATGAATGAAGCCGAAATTGCTAGTGCGGTAAGCTTTCATTTCTATTTATGCTTGATTGTCAATTAACAGGACGCGTGTAACGACTGGGAATGTATTTACAAAATAACTTTTATGTGTGTATTTTATTATAGTTGGATCTTCCACTAGGATTACAAAATCTTGGAAACACATGTTACATGAATGCAACCGTACAATGTTTGAAAACTGTCCCAGCCCTAACAGAAGCCTTGCAAAAGTTTTCTGGAGGCGTTGCAGCTCCCGATTCGCAAACATCTGTAACGGCTGCGTTGAGGGATGTATATCTCACGATGGACAAAGGTGTTGCTCTTCCTCCATTGATATTATTGCAAGCTCTTCACAAGGCGTTTCCTAGATTTTCGGAAAGAGATAATCATGGACAGCTAGCACAGCAAGATGCAAATGAGTATGCAAAAATACCCATTTTCTACGTTTCGCAACATATTAAGGATTGTGTTTTTCGCCTTCGAATCAAGGTCTGACATTTTATTAAATTATTATTAAGGTGCTGGACAGAGTTATTGCGTACACTGCAACAAAAGCTTCCGGCTGCTGAAGCCTCCAAGCATCCATCTATTAGTAATCCTGGATGTGTATGACCTTTGTACGAAACGACTTCAAGAACGAGTAAGTTTACTGAAAATTTGTAATGTAGCAATATCACGTACATTTGGGTTGTTTGTTTGTATGATTTAATATTGCTCTTATTTGCAGTTATTGCCCATGCGTGAAAAATTTAAAGAATGGGAGGATGAGGAAGCTCAAAGGAAGCTTACAACCAAGGAGAAAGCTGTCAAGGCTAAAGGACAAGAGGCCGATGCCAAACCAAAAAATTTTGCACCTTATCATTTTCAAGATGGTTAGTACTACTCAGTTAGGGTTACAGTGGCAAGTTAAACTCAAATGCAAAATACAAAATCAAGTTTCGTCGTAATTTCAGATTTAGGGTCAAACAATTCTGGATTTTACGAGCTTCAAGCTGTCTTGACACATAAAGGAAGATCTTCATCATCTGGCCATTACGTAGCCTGGGTTAAACATAGTCAAGATGTGTGGCTTATGTGTGACGATGACAAAGTGCACACGGTAACAACAGAGGATGTTTTAAAACTTTCCGGGGGAGGAGATTGGCATGTCGCTTATGTTTTATTGTACGGCCCAAGAAGGTTGGAACTCCCTGAAGGAAAAACAATTGAACCTGTGAGCTGCCAAGTCCCTGAAACAGAACCGATGACGACCGAGTAAATTATATTAAAATGGAGTAATTTTTCATGAAAATGTTTTTCATGGTCTAAATGTGCTTAATTTTCATGCGTCGCGTATGAGCAATTAAAAACTAAATTATGTTGTAAAAGTACCAAAATAATTTTCAATTTCAAAAGTAATGTATGCATTATACAATAATCCGTTATTAAAATACAGTGAAAACTCTGTGAGTCAAACCTGTTACTGAGTTAGCTTTGACAACTTTATTAATTTCATAAAAACCTACATTTTAAGACAAAACTAGTGCAGTAATAATAGTCATTATTTATAAATGGCTGTTGTAAGGGCTATTTTTGTAACCCTTGAGCGGTTCCCTCCTTCAGCGCACTTTGTTTCATGGCGTACTGTAACTGAGAGTATTCAAGTTTGGTCATTGTATATTCATACCTGCAGTGACACCAATAAACTAGAGTGATTCCTACGTATGAATAAAATCCAAATCGGGTAGCATTTTGCAAACGGCTGGATACTGCAAAATGTAATATACCAGCACCCATTCCACCTGAGATACCATAAAGGAAACTATTTCGGAAACATGGGATCGAGCCAACGTCGGTTCCAAACACCATCAGCTTAGATTTTAGTACACTTTCCTCCTCTTTCAGGCTATCGGTTTCCCTAATGATTTCCTTTGACACTTGTTCCTTAACTTCAGAAGACATGATTGATGATACATAGGCAATTGCGCGGTATCTGGGCTTTGTTTAGTCTTCCCTCTGATTACGTAAAGAGGAACCACGGCTGCTCAAATTTATTTCCCCTCAACTGCAACCCAACAAGCTTAATGAGGACCAATTATGTCGCTTTAAAAATCAAAAAAATTGAATTCATTCATTTAAATTTGTCTTTCACACATAAGCCAACGTGATTTGCCAGTGGCGACTTTCACGACTAACAACGGACTTTCACCTGTGTTTACGTTTCACTTTGGTAGTGGCAAGGTAAGAGAAAACTCAGAGAAACAACAAAGTAATACTACTACTTACTCGAACTCGACACAATGTGAAAGTGGAAGGGCAGGATATGAACAAAATATACAGGTTTCTTTAACCTTTCGATATCAATATTATAAATTATGTTATGATCATCAGTAGCACCAGCAATCTTTTGTTCCTCCTCTAGTGCTTGTAAGGAAAAGGTCTTATTCTCCGCATTGACTTTAGTGTCGTGCAAAAATCCTTCTGCATCATGAGGTGTGAAAGTGAAAGCAAAATCACAAAACAATATTTATGAAGTTGTACATACACGATACTATAAGGATACGGAGCGTACGTTTATAAACTGTTATCGACAATGCAGTAATTTAATGGCTTATTTCCGAGTGTGGAGAAAAGTGATAATGATAATGGCTATTGAGGTTGGCTGACAGACACGGCTCGACCTTTCGTTTTCCATTAGTGTTCATTGAGAAAACCCCGTTTCAGATTTGATATAAATGATGTGATAATGTCACGAAAAATATTTTTCTGCACTACTACACCACATGACACACGTGCAAAAGACGGCAAATAAAAGATTCAGACAGACTGGTAGTATATTATACGAGTGTGTGAAGTGATGTCATCATTCATCCAGCCAGCCTGTACTGTAGTTTCCTCCATTTCATGTTACCGACGACGGTAACTTACCGTGAAGTGCAATGCAGTAATGGAATTTTCTTTTACCAAAAAGTATTTTTTCCATTTATATTTTCCAACTCATGAGGGCATTGTGGGACTTGGGACGTTCTAATTGCAACTCAGTGAGTGCATTCCACTTTGAGATGCACAAGAGACTCCAAATCGTGTGAGCTTTTTAGAAAAATGTGATGTGAGCTAGCAGCTTAACTTGCCAATTCAACAATGGTTTATATTTTTGGCGAACGCAAAATTTCAAGTCAAATGACACAAATTAAGCTTGGAATTCATGACAAGAAAGAAATCATTAAATTATATGCTGTTATTATGCTTATTTTTCATGTATAATTTTCTCATCTGCTTAAAGCGTATTTTGTTTTAATAATGTTCATGCTCGGTAATTTTACTAACTAGACGCATATAATCAAGTAAAAAAGCGCAATGCTCATAAAATAAAAATACACACTCATTCGCCAATCCAAAAACACATAATAAGTAAGCACAAAAAATACACAAATCCTAATCGACTGTTTTTTTTTATTTATTCCTCTCTATACAGATTTTACGTGTTCATGTGTATGAAATGCATGTAACTGCCTCACACATGTGTTCCATTTCCATTTTACGCTCTTTTCCTGTTCCCAGTCTATCNTTTTACGCTCTTTTCCTGTTCCCAGTCTATCTTACAAATACAACCATCCATGAAATGAAGTACATGGTACATGTTCCCATTCTCATAATCCATATCGTTACTGGACTTTACTTCATACTACATGGATTGCACTCCTGCATTGCATTACTTTTATATTCTCCCGTCTGTACAATCCTGCTGTTTTTTTTAAAACCTAAAATATTTCCAATTTTACCAAGCCAGCAGTAATAAAAAAGAATCTGGTGTAAAGCAGTAGAAGTAAATGAACAAGAAGGATGACTCACCACCGTTTCAAGTTGCTCTACCTTTGCCCCTTTTCAGTATGTACATTTGCACGCATACTTACACACACACTTTGTTTCTATCCATTATTCAAGGAGCTTCAGAGAAGAAGAGAGGGACTCTCTGGGACTACTACAGCAGCAGCACCCAAAATCAACTTTAGCTCGGCCTTCTGCCCCTATTCAAATACAGGCAGAGAGTAGAAATTGTGAAGTAACAGAACATTCACAATATTCACTTCACAATTTTACACACAACTCTTATTGTGCAAACTTTTTGTATTGGAATTTTCTCTTCCTTTCTATCCGTTTGTTTGTATCGTAGTGAAGTACTGCGTTTTCGTGTGCATGTCTGCTTGCCTTTTATTTCTATGCGGTTTTACCTGACTGGCAAGTGTCCAATACTGCACCTGATTTCATAGCAGTACGTAAATAAATACAAAAATGAAATATTATTAGTGGGTATTTATTGAACATTGCTACATATCTTGCAGCTCTGGCAAAAATAAGAACACATAAGCTTGTTATGAAAAATTCGATTTTTAAAATAAACATTATTCCCATTATCACATAGAGCTGCTATGAAGCCGCTTGCATCTGGAAGAAAATCCTAGTGCTGTAAAAAAAAAACACTTGAAAATCAAGATGCACTTATGATGGCTAAAGTGGTCAAGTTTTCTCTGAGCCATTATAATAATTTTTCCAAGCTTAATTGAACGTGTGCAACTAAAACACGTCAATTTTAAATGATTGAAATGTACGATAATGCGTAGCCAATTTCCAAAAAGACGGGAAATAAACAGAAAATTTTTCTATAGTCCAGGAAGAAGGTCTATAGATAATAAAGATCAACACCACAACATATCAGTGTTTTTTCACGTTAATTCTAATTTTACACCAGAATCTCAATCAAGACATAATCAGTAGGAAATTAAACGGTTTGCTGCAAGGGAAAAGACAAACTCTGCGCTTTATTCTGGTAGTGAAACGATTAAAATACGGACTTGGACAAATTTACCAAAAGGTTGTTGAATGGGGTAAATGGTGAAAATAAAGACAGAGAGAAATGTTGCTGAAAGTTTAAATGGATCTTGAACTTTTCTCCGTCCACATTATCAAGACAACAGTCATCCCATTCAGTAAAGTAAAAGTGTAGCATGTCATCAAATAGTTACTCATTCCAAAAATAATAGAGGGGAAAATGTATGATCTCTATTTTGTGTTTAGACACCACCGCTCAATTTTCACATTTTTCTCAGTGCTTTACTCATGACCGTTCCCTTTTTCAATAATGCATTTATTTGGTGAGCAATGTGAACTTTCTACCTTTGCATTTCCGCGTGCTAGTGGTTGATATTCAAAAGATAACCTGGAACATGCAAATAAGCTACGATTTGACAAAAGAAGATGGACAAAGCAACTGTGCTTGTGAAATCGTGAACCCATCACTACCAACAGCTGAATCATGAACTAACATCATGAAAAAAATATTATTAAAAGCCTGTCTTCACAAATGAAATAATTCAAATTCATGAGCAATTATGCTGAATCTCATCATGCTCATCACGGAGTTAATCAGCTAGAGCCAGAACACATACATTAAATTACTTGTATTTTACAACATACACTTTTGCCTGTTAAGACCCTACAAATTTTTTAAGGACGGGCAGAGTAGGAACAGGAATGCAATGCAATACACCAATTTTTAAACATTGTGAAGATGATAACTGCTCTGTGAAATGGATGCATGGATAGTCAATGTGAATATTACATTTGTGTTTAGCCATACTATTTTTACGTAGTTTTGTATATTATATTCTATTTATAATGCATTGTTATCTGTGTGACAATTTGTGACAAGAAAGATAAGTCAATTGGTTTGGAAGTCCCAAGTTACAAATGAAACGAACTTTTTTGTACCCCTCACTATAATACTACGAAAAGAAATACTTCATGCCACTGCATCGCCATAATTTCTTGCGCATTTAAATACGCATATATACGAAGAACAGAATTATTACCAATAAATTATAAGGTTTATTATTATTATCAAATATATTTCTATAAAGTTACACAAACCGGTTAAGTTTCATGATGGAAAACGTTCACACATAACCAATAAACACCCAAAGTTATTATTACAAAGCGAGAGAGTAGTGGTGTTAGTTTGTGGGGCACACTGTTTCACTACTGTGAAAAATCATCGTTGCAGTTTGTTTGTGCAAATACTGACATTTGTTTATTTTTACTTTTTGCAATATTATTTCTAAATTGTCTTAACTTTAATCATACCTTAATGATTTTCATGAAAAAAAATCTCAAAAAGATTGAGAGAGAATATTTGGGGGGTAGGGAGCCTTAGTAAAAGATACTTACTCGACTGAACTGGCGGGGGAAAAGAAAGGGTGGTGGTGAACGTATCAATGGCAAGAAATTTAGCTACCAAATTTAGTGTTGATTATGCTCACCATACATGTTACTACCTAGTCCTTATCTGGGGCGTCCTTTTACTGGAAAGCGCAGCTTTTGCTCGTCCAACCGCATCTGAATTTCAATTTGAGAATGGCAAGTGCATCAAAAGAATAGTGCAAAAGATTTATATTATGTGCTGCTGTTTCTAAACTTGATAATGTACTTTTTATAGGCCAAGACACTAATTACTGGAATACGGCAAAAAACTACATAGGATTAACATGGCAGGGTTTTCTTGTTTCAATAAGTTTCCTTATAATTTTGGCTTTTATGTTGGCCATGTGCGGAGCTGGAGGATGCTGTGGGAAAATTCAGGTAAAAATGATACTGACTGTCAATAAAACTAACTAACAATAGTAGTAGTAGGGAAGCTTTAACATGGGATGTTTTTAATATTCATGTTGGTTTCAGTGGTTTGGGAGGCGACGGCAAGACACTCCGTTATCATTTTCGAACCCAATGACAGAGCCGGGTTCTTCCACGATGATGGTGCCTATATCGCAGATAGACGTACGAGCTTTAGAGCTAGACCCAATTGTGTTCGAGCCACTTCCCACAGTTCATGATCTCACTCCACTTGGCAATAAACTTCATGATAGAGGTCTGCTAAATCACCGAAATTCAACTATTCCCATCGTCCCTTTTAACTCTGATGATTCTGCAATATTTGCACATGACTGGTTTGGTAAGCTCTCTGGATTAATATATTTAAATTCTAAATTCTTTTGGGAGAGTGATTATCATTTCTTTAACACTACCATTTTTCAGAGGAACCTCTGAATAATTTTCCACGCAGTAATATTGAATACGTCAAAGAGATTGGAAAAGGATGGTTTGGGCAGGTGAGTGGACTGACTGTATGATTTAATATATACCTATTAGTGATTTTCCACCACAAAGCTCCCTTTTACCTCTATCTTGCCTCCCTCTATAGGTTATAGAAGCAGAAGCTCGAGATATTGTGCCTTTTGCAAGAAAAATGCGAGTAATTGTTAAGCTTTTACGCGAAGACGCCAATGGAATGGAACAAATGCGCTTTCTAGACGAATCTCGCATGTACAGAGATGGAAATCATGGGAATATTCTCAAACTTCTCGGTCACTCAATTGAGAAACTTCCATTTCTACTAATAATGGAGCATTGTCCTCAGGGGGATCTAAAGTCCTTTCTGATTTCAAATGTCATTCGAGCTGAAATGCTGAATAGCCAGGGGACGATCATTAAAATGGCATTAGGTATTTTTTAAAGGCAATCGTACAGTTTCAAAAGTAATTTGCACATGGCATTTATTTTACCAGTAAATATTGACTGTTAGATGTAATTTTTCAAATAATTGTTATAGATGTAGCAAAGGGATTGGAGTGGTTACACAACGCTGGCTTTGTGCATCCTGATCTGGCCTCTCGTAATTGCCAAGTTGGAAGTGAAAACCGTGTAGTTATAGGGGATTATGGTCTTGGAACACAATGCTTCAAAGACGATTATCACTGGACATCAAATATTGCTATTCCATTGCGCTGGACAGCTCCCGAGACTCTGCATTGTACTAGTAGCATAATCCAAATACTTAAGGTCACAGAATC
This sequence comes from Lepidocyrtoides sp. E14, assembly GCA_027743805.1. Taxonomy (NCBI): domain Eukaryota; kingdom Metazoa; phylum Arthropoda; class Collembola; order Entomobryomorpha; family Entomobryidae; genus Lepidocyrtoides; species Lepidocyrtoides sp. E14. The sequence goes on along the minus strand of JAHZMZ010001245.1, from coordinate 2,860 downwards.
ATCCAATATCTGGACACTAGGAGTTGTCATATGGGAAATATGCGAATTCGGAAAGCTCCCATACTTTGAGTTGGCTGATGATGAGGTGATAGCTCGCGTTATAGTGGATAGAAACTACTTTCTGGGTCGACCAACACTTCCTTGTATGTCCGCAAAGGAAGATCTTTACACAATTATGTCATCCTGCTGGGAATCAGAAATTGAAAATCGTCCTAGACTGTATACCTTAGTTAGGCAACTAGAGGACATCTACAAGACTTTTACGTGCAATGCACTCTCCTCCCCAAGGGATGAATTTGAGTCAAAGTGGGAACAGTTTGGAAGCAAAGGTGGTTCCGAGGAAGAAAAACGAAGGAAAAAAAACGTTAGTTTTTTAGACTTGGAAAGCCATATCAGAACAAGTGATATTTATTCATCGTTTAGTGAAAGCGAAGTAATACGAACCGCAAATTCAAGTGCAGAAACAGACCAGTTCTCAGATTCAGGTCATCATCCCATAAAATCAGACCAACAAAAGGAATTTGATGCAGATTTAGAGGAAGAACATTGGACCCGGAAAATTGAAAGAGGGGATATTACGCAAAAGGTGAATGCAAATGTATTAGGCTTTATTTCCTCTGAAGATAAACATGAAGCGAAATAAAATAATTTGAATTAAACATGAGTTGTCTCTTATTTCCCCACAATGCCTATTCAGGTTCTAGAGAAGTCGCAGAGTGTTCAAGATTTAATGGTACTAACACATTTCGAGCAAGGTGATATGGGTGAACTAGATAGTTTGGTGTATATTGGAAAGAGTGGTCAGCAGCAGTCTTCCCCTTTGGACGGCAATTCAAATTTGAAGGACAGCAGTAGCAATAGCAATACACTTCGTAAAGCGTGTAGTGAAACTGCTATAAACTCTATATCCTTTGCAAATTCTTCTAGTCACACCCTTACCCCCGGTAGTACTTGCGACAGCAGCAGTAGTTACAGTTCGACATTGGTACCTCAAAGTCCTTCAAACTTTGAAACCACGCCAAATCGGACAGAGGTTGGTGTCAGTGTTGTTCCAGCTACTCCGAATCCACCAGTAGAAATTAATGTTATTGATGCCACTCCTTTAAACAATTCATCGTCGACCTCCACTGCAAAGGCTGATAATAGGGGAACAAATGGAAATTCGGGTGAAAATTCTTCCAATTCAGTTGTCAATAGAAAGTTGAATTTCGAATTTGACTCCCCAACTCCTGTTAACCAAGGACGACAGCGTCAAACGAGTACACCGCTTAGATCAGGGTCGACTCCTTCCCCACGAATCTCAGATTTTGGTGATAGGGATGACGATGAGAATCGCCCAGTGTTTGATACATCAGGTCATTATATGGAAGGCACATTTAGTCTCAGTCCCATTAGTCAACATTATATTACATCTAGCAGCTTCAACAGCACAAAAATGGCCAATTCATCTCAAGGGTATTTTCACAACTCAACTAATTACATGAAAAGCTGTACACTAAAATTACCTGCTTTATTGATTTTTGAATTCGGCTCTCAAATTTAAAGGGAATCATCAGTCCTGTTTGGGCCTAGTGATGACCACGAATTAGGGTCCTACCAAGGTGTCAAATCTCAGTTACAAGAGAATAGTCGTTTCTCTGAGGAGAATGAAATTGACTTCACTTCGCTGGGAAACACAGCATTTGCAGAACCAAAAGTGTTGCCTCGCCGTCTACTATTTCCAAATGGAGTTGAATTCGAGAGCGCAAATGGGGATGATCTAAAGCTAAGTTTTGACTATCCATCTACGAGCAGCAACGAAGTCAATTCAAATGGAATACCCGAATCGTCTAAAGTCAAAACTAATACAGAAAGTATATCTTCTGTAGACAATGAGGAGTTCTGGCAGAAACAACTGATATCCCTTCAGATGGCTGCCGATAACACAAGAGAACTCTTTCAGACAGGCCTTAATGATCCCGGTATGTAACAGTAATGTATATTATGTATTATGTAAAAAGTAAAACTGGTGACAAAAATTGAACTGCAAAAAAGTTCATTAAAATTTGCAATCTATGTACATATATTTTAATACAATAGAGGAGCATGCCGGAACACGGAGTGATGATGACAAAAGATTTGTTGAAGATATTGAAGCAGATGTAGAAGAACTTGGCAGCTTGGTATTGCATGACCTAGAGGAACCTGACGCAATACAGACAGTCATAAAGGAAACGAGAGAAGCTATTAAACCGAATGATGGTGTGAGTGCAAAATTAGCATTTCAAGCAAGCAATGATGTCTTAAATCCAGATAAACATGTTACGTCGACCACTACTGGAACGTCAGAGATGGACAGTAACGATTCCAGTACAATGTGGGACATTAACAATTCCATTGAAATCAGTAAAGGCAAGTCCAACAGCACTCGAACAAATTCTAGTAGACCCTCCAACTCCACGGTGGATTTTGGATCTGATTGTGAAGACGGCGAAGAAGCGACGAGTACAGAATTTGTTCCTTCCAAGTGGAATCAGAGTTTGGTACCAAGTAGATCAGCAATCAAGTCACCCGAACAGCAACCAAAAGCTGGAATGAAAAAGTCGGTATCGTTCGAACGAAAGAAAACGCAGCTAGTTTATGAATATCCGCCACCCCCTATGGCTAGTGACTCGGAAGATGAAGAGAAACTTGTCACTCCAATGGCGTCGTCATCCATTCCCTTTTCATCTTCTTCCTCCCTAGGTAATTTTACGTGTTATCATCATGCAAGATGCGTGTCTGTTTAATTTGTGTTGTTTAAGGGTGCTTATACCAACGGTTTTCAAATTTGCATTGCAGATTGGGAATTAACCCAGGAAGAGCTAGAAAATGCAGAATG
>JAHZMZ010001244.1:0-11688 GCA_027743805.1 Lepidocyrtoides sp. E14 | reverse complement strand
TCCCCTTTGTTGCGACTTCCTCCTCTTACAAAGCTACGTCAGATTTCAAAGCTCAGATTATTAAAGTAGGAGGTCACTACATAAATGAATGGAATGCGTCTGTCACCCATGTCGTAATGGAGTCTTTCACATTGACAGTTAAAGCCGTATGTGCATTACTAGCTGCGAAACCTATTGTCACGCCAGCTTACATAAGTGATCTCACCTCTGCTTTCGAAATGCGCAAAACTCCACCGGATCCGAAAGGCTATTTGCCACCAGTTGTTGAGAAAGGAATGACGAATTTGGATGCATCCCACTTTCAAGTTACCACTTCAAGAACAACTCTGTTTGCCGGGAAAACCTTTTTATTTTACTCATCAAAGCACCTTAAAAAATTAGCAGCTGCAGTTAAAGCCGGAGGTATAAGGCAAAACTTGTTGAAGAGATTTCTTATTTATTTTGTATGTGATTCGATGGTTGGGACTACTATCAAAGCAACGAGTAGTTCTTTGCTCACTGGTTATAAGAATTGTGTATGCCCAAATTTCAGGTGGAACGGCTAAGCTCGTATCTGATATAATTGGTGAAGATGTCTTAAAAAGTGAGTACATTATAATGGGACATTCGTTAGATGTTGCAGACGGAGAGAAAGACTCGAGAGTCAAGGCGATAGTAGGTAATAATAATAGAGTAAACTGTTCCGACCTTGTTTCGTTAACGTTTGTACTTTTCAGTCTTCGTGATATATGGTTTCACCTCGTTTCAATTTCGTTATCATTGTATTTTTTAACAGAAAAGTACAAACAAGGTGGGAAGCGCCTGATTCCCGATTCGGAAATAGGCTTAGCAGCTGTCTACAACAGCATCGAAAAGCATTGTAATCCAAAGTGCAGTATAGTCACCGCTGTGTTACCTCCGATGACAACACAGACCCAGAACAGCAGCACTGATGGTAGTGTCCCACTTGTTCCAGAAACTCAAAACTTGGGAAGCAGCGATGGATCGCGGACGGAAAATGATGGCAGTTCCATAAACATTGTCAATGAAACTGTCTGGAAACAAGGAACAGGTAATGCAAAATCTCAGATTGATCGAGGGGAGAAACGTAGCAATGTGGAATCGGGAAGCAGTTCATCCAAGAAAAGGTGTGATTGAAATAACATTAATTATAATAACGTAGAATACAAATATACGCATTGATTTTTTAAACAGGGCAAAGTGAGGTTGCGCGGACTATGAATGAATGAATGAATTGTGATTTGCAAGATTTGCCTCTTTGATATTTGAGTAAATACGAACCCTATGCTTAGATAGGATTTTTATGTTTTGTAATCTTTTGGTGATGACGAAGAGCACTTAAAACGTGCCAAGTTAGTAATATTTATATTTTTCTACAAGAGCTATCAATTATCATGAAGTCTGTCACTCCATCGAAATTTAAACCTAATCGCTGGACGGTTGGTTGTTCATAGGACATGATGAGTGCTGCTTTAAGATGATACAATCGTAATCTCAAATTTCTTCTTTTTCCTTTTGTTGTTCTTGAACTTTACTGTTTGTTTCAGAAAATGTGAGAAATTTTTATAGTTAATGTTAAACTTAATAATAATGCACGTAGAAAAGTAGAAATTGCGTTGATAATGATAAAGCTTCAAATAATTTGTTTGTAAATTTTATAAATTATAGGAAGTAAAACTTTTTAACTCGTAGTTGTTTCACAATAATGATAATGAAGGCAATGTAGTGATTGTGTTTAAAAGTAAATAAATATATCGGTTATAATACAATGTTTTTAAGCATTCACTGATTCAACTAAAATCATATGATGATGTTTGGGCGCAACTTGTTGATTGAAAAAAAAGTTTATCGACAAATTCATGAGTTTTATACGTTTTTGAGCATGCCAAGTTCAAAATTAACATTCATATTACATAACAAATCTCTTAAATAATATATTTGATGAACTGAAATTCATTATGTCGATATTAGGTCAGCAGAAGAGGGCTTGTCCAGACCTGAAGTCAAGCGTCTACGTGAAGTTTCATCACCATCTACCAGTGCGTCCTCACAAAAGTCAACCTCTAATCGCACCTTAACTACACTCTTCCAGTTTAGCGATGATGAAGACGATATTTCTGCCGTCCCTGAAACACAGCCTGATCTAAATGCCGGTAATGTGGGATCGGAAATGGATGTAGTGCCCGAGTCACAAGTTCCTTTGGTTAGTATTGCAAATATATCTTGTTACTGCTACCGACATAATAGTTCGAATTATTTGATCTCACCACGGAACCAAAATTTTTAGGTCAGCATTGTAGATGTAAGGAACTTACAATCTGTTGAGTCAATTGAGTATTCTTTGCGTGTTCGCCCACCGGGCTACAATTTCCGAGCTCCCGCTTCACCAGTAACGGTTGAAGTGTCCGATAATGACTCGGTTCACAAACTTGGCACTGACTTTATAGAAACTGTAACTACGTCAGTTATGAATGCCAAAACCGTACCTCTGACTATGAAGTTAAACGAGGACAATGTCAAGAAAGATGCAAAACGTGTTCGTCGTGTGAACAAATTGAATGAAACCATGGATGATACAAATGTTGAAGGACCATCAAGAAAACGTAGAAGAGAGGAGCCTGATGAGATTGCTCTTGTTGAACGAACAAAAAAGGTTATTCATAATGCGAACATACAGGCCGTTGTGTTGGATGCACAACAGTGAATAAATTTGTAACCAAATTAGTTTATTTAGTTTCATAAGATAATCAAATTTGTCCTCAGGTCAATTTACAAGATCAAGGAACAAGTAAAGTGAAAGATGAACTAGCTACGCCATCGACATCTTTTGTCAAGAAACCTTTAGTAAATTTGAATCACAGCCGTAACGTATCGCTTCTCGGAGATAGCGGATCATCGAATGCAAATTCCAACAAGAAGAATTTCAAAAGTTTTAGAAAGGTCACACCAGCGTTTGTTAGCGAGGAAAATAAAACTAAATGGATTGATACTACCGTGGATGTCAAGTATATAAGATCTGTAAAAATGAAAACCTATGATTATTTTCCCGGGGAGTCGAATTATCGCTGGTATGGAAATATTCCGCCACCACTGGATCCTAGGCCAGGATCTGGTGATATAGATACACCTGAGGAATTTATAAGGTTTAATGACGCTATTCCACATCTGGAAAACGTAATACAAAGGGAAAGAAAGAAGAGAGGTAACAGGAAAGCAGATTAATTCTAATTTTTCATTTTCAATTGGTGTCAGAGTAAGAAACTTATGGATCGTATACTTTATTTTTGCAGAAGAGGAAGAGCGCAAACGTGAAGAAGAGAAAGCCGCTAGAGGCGATGAATCGCCATCTACGTCAGCGAGAAGTCGTTTTTCCCCGCGTAAGAGGAACCCTGCCTTAAAACTTTCCAAACGTATGACACCACCACCTCCTCCAATAGCAGTTCCCGATGAGGATGAAGAAGATGAAGACGATATGTGGAGTTTTAAACGTTGATGTTAAAATTTTATCATCGTGAAGATTTTCAATGCATTTTAATTTACTTTATTGCTACTACTTCTAGATTATTAAAGCTGACAAAATTACCATTAATAAATTAAATTAATGTCTCTCTATGAAAAGTAAATAGAACAATTTTTCTAAAATAAAAAATCACGATGAAGTATAGATGACTAAATAAACTGGAAAACCTCGAGCGTTAACGCCAAACATTTAATCTATGTAGCTGTTATACTATCAGTATTTAATACAAATTGTAACCCACCAGAATTAATGCTTATAAGGTGATTATTATTACAACACGTTGTACATCAAAAATGGACTACTATGAACTCGAAATAATAAAATATCGTAGTAAAGTTAACATAGATTCAATATCATTTTAAAAATTATTGTAGTGTTTACGCACGCTAAAACAGGCCTCTGCGTATACACCAATCTGAAGTTTGGCATATTATAAAGAGCGCAAGTCCTATTTAATACACATCATCTATGCGATGCGCATTGCTTTCAAATGACACTTGANTAGTGTTTACGCACGCTAAAACAGGCCTCTGCGTATACACCAATCTGAAGTTTGGCATATTATAAAGAGCGCAAGTCCTATTTAATACACATCGTCTATGCGATGCGCATTGCTTTCAAAAGACATTTGATAGATATATTGACAGTTCAAGCATAATAAGTATCATACAAATTGAAAAAGAATAATAGGTATATTTCATATTACTGTACTTCATAGGAAAGCAGTTGGTAATGTTGGTAGGTAGGTATGTACAAATTAGACTGCGTAAAATTGCTGCTAATTGATATAAGGCACTGCATGGTCGTCAATATGGTCAGCTACTTTTGTCGCTTTACCATGAGAAAAATGATAAGAAAACATAAACTTATAAATCTCCTACTTATGATTCGTAGTGTAATAGTTAAAATGGGACTATCTTAAATTAACCTGACTCGCTCCTACTTTTTCTATAATGAGTACATATTTAAGTAAGAGCTTAAAAGTACAATTTACCTACATTTTTACTGAGTTTTAATAATGGCACTCTCTGTTTCATTGCTCGAATGAGTGGAATCTCCAAGAATTTTCTCATCAACAATGTTATTAAAGTCTAATTTGTACGAACTCGTTGGAGAACCATGATCATGACTGCTCATTGTCGATTCAGGAACAGTAGCGATTGCTCCAGTTGAATTGGTGTAAAAGGTGGGAGATGTTGTAGTTCCTAGAGGATCTGTTCCAGAACTGCCAGTACTGTTTGGACTACCTGCCCCGAACATTGTGGCAGCATAAGCATAAGGATTCTGATGGTGAGCAAAGTTGGCGTAGGAGTTTTGTTGAGCTGTCATGTACGCTTGTGGGTCTTGGGTTGAGTAGCCACCACTGTACGCGGCCCAGTCACCTTGGGATGGAATTAGGTTGGTGTGAAGGGATGAAAAGTTATTAAAGCCCATTGAAGAACCTCCTATCCAGAAAGATTGAATTAACAATTTATGTATCAATGTTTTATGCAGAGTAAATTCAACATTAGATCACACATCATTTTTTTCTCAACTAACCTGGGTTGGTTGCAACATATCCTGGTGACTTTCGTGGAGGTTCACGTTTGCGCCATTTTGCCCTGTTAAACCAATAATTATAAAAACTCAATTTATTCAAAGACTGCCTCTTGTAGATTTATCGTTGGAAATATTCATTATTGCATGAAAAAATTCAAGTATACGAAAGACAAAAACAATCTTTATAAAACGTGAAGTTGTGTCCTGTCTTACTTCGCCCCAGTCGCGAACAAAAATGTTATGATGATGCAATGATAAGCGTTTATGATGCAATTCGTTAAACGAACATCATGTTGGAGTACTTATGCATGTCTTTTAAACGGAAAACTATATATTATTTACCTTCGATTTTGAAACCACACTTGTACCCTTGATTCACTCAATCTCAGTCGAATGGCCAGCTCTTCTCGAGCAAACACATCTACAAAAGAAGTTAGAAATAGGTTAGGATTTAGCATAAAGAAAACCCGACAGACCCTTATTCTATTGCTGAATATTACCTGGATATGGAGCTCTTTCAAACGCCCTTTCTAACTCTTCGAGCTGGTATGCAGTAAATGTGGTTCTGTTGAATATGCAATTTTGTTTTTTGATTGGTTACAAGTAATTTAAAAAGGTTTGCAAACCCTTGTCTTCCTATACAAACTATGTGGAACTGTTAAATGAGTGTAATAAAAACTTGCCTTGTTTTCTTCTTTTTAGTTCCATTGTCGTTAGACTTTTTTGATTTTTCTTTTTTGGGCTGATTGTTATTCCCTTGCTGAACATTTGCGGATGCTGCTGCTTGTAATGCCGCAGTTCCAACCATACTTGGCAAGGGTCCTCCATAACCATTGTTGACATTTACATTTCCATTCCCTGGATCCATTAGACCCGGTTCAGTTTTGTACGAGAACGAAGCTGAAGCCAAGTTGATTGGGCTGGAAGGAGTTGCTCCGCCACCATTGGGGCAAAGTGAGACCTGGTGATTTTGGCTGCCATTTGGTAGCCCGGTGGTACTTTCACCTCCACGGGGTGGAGATGAAGAAAGCATCGGTATTTGTGAGAGGTCAGAGTATTGTTGCTGCAGTCCCAACATGACCTGCGGCACCCAATTTTTCAAAATGTATGAAACCCAACAATTTTCGTATGCGCTACTTGCCAGCTAAATAATCATTCCAAACCAGCTAAACCAGTGAGCACATTGGGTTACCTGTATTGAGTGGAAAGGAGCTGTCCCTCCTTGCTGCTGACTTTGTTTCCCGACTGTACCTCCGTGGTGGGCATTATGATGATGCTGCTGCTGGAAACTTTGATGGTGATGATATAGCTTGTTATGATCAGAGTTTCCATTATCTCCGGACTGATGGTGGTGATGCTGTTGAGATTGCTGTGGGGATGAAATCACAACACCCCCTCCAACTGAATTGGCAGTCACAACTGTGTTTCCACCACCATTGGGGTCCATGGACAAAAGTCCCGGATGATGATGATGGTGATGATGGTGCTGTTGTTGTTGGGCTTGGGCATGAGATGATCCTCCAGATTGAGTTGTGACTGCTGCTGTTGATGATATAGCATGATGGCCATTAAAGCAATGTGCTGGATCCAATTCAGGGAATAAATGCTCATCAAGTGAGTGACCTTCCATACTGATTACACCTACTACTACTATTATTATGGACAAGCACTGGGTCAAGTTAATTAATTAAAAGTAGTTGTAAACTCGTACTACACCACAGCAGTGGTTGTTGTGTAGTACTACTAGTTTGTTAACTTGCAATTTGGTAGCTTTTTCACTGGGAAAAATTACTTTTGATTGAAGGAAATAAGGAGGAGGTGGAGGCAAACCAATTCCCTAAATAAAAGCTTCTTGTTAACAACAATAAACTTAATTCTTGTTGCACCAATGATGATGTAATGCATGTACAAACAAAAAAGTAAAACTATGCATCTGAGGGAAAATTATTATGATTATTGATGATTAAACTTGTTCAACTTGAGAATGATGCCTTTCACCATGCACATATTTTTGACGGTCTTTTGTCCACAATCAAATCAATTATCACCAATCAGGCAAAATTCAATCAGTTTTTAACGACTCCCACACACAACAGCTCACTTGCAGTTGTACAAGCATATTAAACTGCACAGATATGTGCGTATAATATGTGGATACACAAAGCACACAGTCAATTTTCATTTACCACACATCACATCGACAATTTTTGTGTATTTAAGGCTTGTTTAGTTTTATTTAGTTAGTGTTTGTTAAAATAATTGTCAATGATGGACGGATGGATGGAAAAGAGCGACTGTGTCAGAACATAAAATACTACACAGCATAGGGCACCTATTAACGGAGTAATTGAGGAGCGGCCTGCCACAACAACTACAGCTAATCAACAAGTCCTGCCCCAATAGTTGAAGTAAAGTTGTAATAATAATTGTAATCACTTTGATTACCTCCAATATAATTGAACACAACAAGACTAATAATCCTTCCATCAACACTAACGGACTGCCGTGCTCTTTATGCATGGAGTAACCCTACTATCAGCTAGAACCTTCAAAACGACTTCGATGAGCAAGAAGGAATGATCAAAAATGCTCGCAAGTGTCTTAGTTTACTTTTGGTGACTGTGAAGAGAGATTTAAAAGTCTTTCTCGGTAAGTTCCTGTCAGCCTACTGATTACAAGGATTTGTTTAATTCCTGGATTTAATAAAAAGCTACTGGGGACATATCTTATTCCTATTTTGTGATATTAAATTGAATGCACGTTTAGCTTGCAAACCTTTGGTTGGTGTCTGTGTGTACCTCTAAGTATATAGTGTGTGTTCATTTATCTATTATCATGATTCCATAAAGAGAAAAGGTCCTTTAGGAAATTCATAAATTATAAATGGGAATGGTGTTCAGTTCACAATAATAATAATGGTGATCATAGCGTGGCAATCATCGCTCGCTCATCTATCTCATCATAAGTTGCAAACTTGTGAGGAAAAAAAATCTTTGTTGCTTGTGTGTTAACACTGAAAATGAAGCAACAAAGCCATAAACGTCTGTTGTCCTTCCACAGGACACTACACTGTTGTTGGCTGACAGTATGTGGAGTCGTGGAGAAAACGGTGAGTGTGACAAATGAAAGAATTTTATGATGGGTTGATTGGGTTGCTAGTGTCCAACCACAAGAGTCCATGAGCCAACCCTAAACCCACCCTCTCGTGGCTTTATGCTAGAGTGAAGGAACATCCCTCATCATCCTCATTGCAGACATCCTTTTGCCTGGATGTAAGAGATCAGAAATCAGCGTGATGCGATCTTTTTTAATGAACTGTGTTCAGTTCAGTTTAAATATAATGGAGCAGTGGAACTTCTTGTGGTGTGATGAGTGTTCCAAAAGTGGACGTCTGAACGACATAGCTGATGAGTCGTTCAAACGTCTGTTCTGCTGCTGGTTCCGCCGTTATCCTCATTGAGCCAATTAACTAATTTAAAGCAATCAAAAACTCTGGCTACTTGCACATCCTACTACTTAGCTGCAAGTCTGCAGTCACCACTACCACCACGTCTCTTTCCTTTAGTACAGAAATGGAATTCCTTTTGAATGCTCTTACAACAACAGCTTTCATACTACATTTTATTTATTGTTGGAGAATAAAAGTATCTTGATGATGTGATAAAAATCCACACTTTGAGCGACATTTCTTTCGACTGTAATGTGGAAAAACTACTACAGCCTCAGCCTACGGCTCACTAAATGGACTGAAGCATAGGTTCAAAGAAGTCAGTTCTGGCCCTGGTCATCATCAGCAATGCATTGGTAGGTACTTCATACACATTGGTGATGATGGTGCTGGCGTTGGCGCTTTTTAAAAAAGGCTTTATTTTGTTGTGTAACCTACAAACTTTGTAGGTTACACAAACACGAAACATAAGCTTATATTATCATTTCTATTTTTAAACACCAAATATGCATGTCCTTGCCTTTTAAAATCTTTTTACGTGCCTAAACATTTTTTTAGCCATTTTTGTTTGTAAATACCATTGTTAATATTATGTATATATAATAGATCAATAACACTGTAATTTGTAAATACATATGAGCTTGTGAGTTTTTTTGATTTATACAATACACTTTTCATTGCAAGCCAAGACTAATACTGGACCAGTATATAGTTTCCAATAGAATTACTAGTGAAAATAAAACCATATCTGGTATGAAAATGGTTTAAAAATGACTAGATTGAAATTAATCTGAAAGTATGCATTTAATCAGGCGTTTCCTGTATGATCATGCCATATTTCATGATAACGGCTAGAAAGACCATAGGTATACATGCTTTCTTGCCCTCCTTATACTTGTCTACCAAGTGTCAGTGTGTATGCTGTAAATGTGTTATCGTGTGAAATCAATTTAAATCTCTATTTGTTTGTTTGCTTACTCACCTAGTTCCATTAATGACTTTTTTGTTGTCGCATCATTATATTCGTCATTTTTTAAAGTGCAAGGCTAACAGATATGTCCACGACAGGTAAATCAACATGCTTACTTAATAACACCAAAGATAACAGTAGCATAGTATTTATTTACACGAAAAAAATCCATTATGATGAGTGTTCCAATTCTTTCCCTTCATGACAATAATATTAATTTTTCAAGATTTTATACCCATTTTGCTGTAACACCAGTAGTTAGTTGACATGTACCTGTGTGGGCGTGTATTTAATAGGGACTCTTTAAAAAATACTGATAATGTTTGTCCGTCATAGTAAATTAGGTTGATTTTTTCACCATGCATCAAAGAAAAACTTGATAAGAGCTCAGCATAAATAGTTTCATTAGTTTACATACGAAACGTACTATTATGAATAGAAAATAAATATTTTTGTGTATGAATACAACTACTTTGACATATTTATTGCCAATTAGCTTCTCATAAATTTCATATCGAATGGGGGAAAATTTACGTGCTGCCGCCACACTGGTGTCTCCACCATCATTACTACATATTGTATTAAAAGTGTATATAGAATCAGACAGTAACCTTTCGATAACGGAAAAGAACCCAAAAAAAGCTTCAAGCTACGATATCGGGGAAAATAAAAAATGCATTAAATTCATTGTTAGTTTTTGTTATTTGGGGCGTTCTTTTATCTATTTGACCTGTTTTTGATTCACATTAAGAATTCTGATTTTTTAAAAGGGTGTTTTGTAGTGAATGAGGAGGAAATATTATATCTGTTGATATTTAATTTACAACTGCGATATAACACTTAAAGTGTCGCAGTATATCGAGCCAATGCCAATCAATTTGATCATTTTAGCTGAAATACTTCCTGTCGATAGAAGCTTAGGTAGTATTGAAAAATCAATACAATTTTGCTTTTTGCTTGTATGAACTGCTCATGTTTCTCACGAAAGAACACCCTACATGCTATTTATATTCTCTAATCTGATTCGTGGTAAAATTCAACATAACAATGAAATGCCACTTGCAAGTTGCAGAATAAAAGAAAGTTAAAAAGCTCAGCGAATAAATTGATAGAAAAGAGGCTCTCTAGCAGCTTTTGTTTCTAAACAGAGAATTCAATCCTTCATTGTCAGGAACAAACGTATCCAATAAAATTCATATCACCACCACACATTTTTGTGTGTCTCTCATCATTTTAGTTTAGAAAGATGTTTTCAAAAGGTTAAAAAATATGCTTTAAAGAAAAATGTGTCAAAAACGACAATTGCACATTTTTAACAATTTTATTAATGAATCATCTAATAATAGAAACAGTTCTTACGCATACATGCGTGTATGTACGTACTGCACGCAATCAGCAATCAGGCATACGACCACCACTTTTCAGGGTTGAAAATAAAGGGGTTAAAATGTTAATCTCCTGTTGATGATGATGAGTGTAATCTCTCTTTCCATGTCAGTCAAGTGACCATCGACATATGCTTTTTATCGCCACCAGCAAGAAGACTCAGAAATAATATGAACTCCTGTATGTTGGCTTTTTTCACTTTTCACCCTTTTCAAAAAGCACAACGAATGTGTTCTTATCGACCGTACATTTTACTGCCATTTCTCATCTGTAAATACTGCTATGTGCATGCTTCCCACACGGCATACACGTCATCATGATTAACAATGAAATGGTAAGAAGCAAGTGTCACTTGTGGTTAAAAGGGTTTTCCTCAATGAAATGGGTGAAATCAGTATATTGTGATCAACAGTGTGATAAATATGATTCATATTTTTATTATTATTAGCAATAATAAGTAGGGAAGGATAGGGTTGTTATTACGCCATTTAGAGTGCCCGAAAAAGTAAGAATAACACGCAGCAAAGCATATTGTTGAATGACGGGATAATAAAAGGGTGTAGTTATTCGCACACAGATCTCCGAGTCTGGATGAAGGTCTCTTCCGACAAACTCGCTGGTTGCAGAGATCCGATTCTGTATTAAAAGTCAAATACTGCAATTACGTAGGATGGGATGGGGGAGAAGAATTACTACCACTACACTTCTACCAATGTATATAAATTGTATAAGCTCGTAATCGGCATGCAGCACACCGAATAATATGCAGTATATTCGATTGAATCCCCTAATATTTTGTCCATTACATGCCCATTGATATCCTTT
>JAHZMZ010001243.1:3905-18404 GCA_027743805.1 Lepidocyrtoides sp. E14 | reverse complement strand
TTATTTTCTCCTTGTGCCGATTAATTAATAGCATTGAGTTGGGTCATAAGCAGCTTGATGCTTTCGAGTATTTTAGTTTTCTTCCTTTGTTGTATACAATTTTTTTTTTCACGGACGAAGAGGGAATGAAAAAATTGCATTAAGGAAACCCAACAAAATGTAAAAAAAAATGAGAAAAGGCAATCAAACAGGGTTTGATGAAGGCTTTTTTTGAAGCTTTTGGCCTTGGGTTTGCACTTGCACTTATTTTTTACGATGATCATCATCATCTTCTTCATTGCCGTCTTTACATTTTACGCTCTCGTTTTTTTCTCCTTTTATAGAGAATTTTAATTAAAATTACGTGTACAAGCATTCTCATCAAAGATTAGATAATTTTTTTTTTCATTAGAAGAAGAAGAAAAGGAGAGGATTGTAGGTTAACATATTATTATACCGTTTTCGTTCAACTTCCTTCACTTTCAAAAAAGTGCATTCCGAGCTGCTTTTTTGTAGACGGAAAAGCAGCGCGATAAACAAAAAGTTTACGTTGATTATTCTCATCATCATCATCAATTTTTATACTCATTCATTAGCAATATCGAGGAAACTATTTAAAAGTTTCTGCCCTACGTCAGCTTTTTTTCTTCTTTCTCTTAATAATAATGGTAACTTTTTAAGTTGAGAGGAGTTGGAGTAGAAGGCAATAATAAAATAAAAAAGTTTTAAAAGTAGAGAGCTCGAAAAAAATTGCCTCAAGTATGGATGTGATGCACACAAGATCCAATATAAAAAGTGTGATAGATAAGGATCAAGGAAGGAAAAGAGGTTTCAATAAAAAAAATAGAAAAAAGGCGAATTCACAACATCATTTTTATTTTCCCCTTCATTTTAGTATACAATGTACTACAGCAACACCGTCACCGTCATCATCATTTTTAATGCCACCTTCTTCCTCTTGCTTGTATTTTTCATTAATTCCATGAATATTCATCAAATCTTGCATCTTCAGTACATCAATCCAGATTTTGGTGTCTTAGAAAAAAAACGGATTTGGTGAGTAAAAGTGGTGGTCTTTGTCGTATCATTATTTTATTAATGGTTAGGGCAAGAAGCAGCGATGAGAAACGATGTCGGTTTGGCTTGGTTGAGGATTTAAATGGCTCAACAATTTTTTCGTTCTCATATATTTTTTTTCTTTTCCCTTTCTCTGCTTGATACTTTAGGCTATCTCGAAATTGTGGGAATGGAATGAATAAAGAGGACATATTAGCACACTTTTTCAATAAAAAATACGACCATGGCTAGAGGACGACAAGGACATTATAAGCTCTCCAAGATAACTAAATGAATGTTAATCCTTATAAGTTCCCTCATTAATACTACGGGGATTCCCCCATTTTTACTTTGTGTACATAGTCCGTACGCAATCAATGCTCTCTGCAGTGATCCCAATGGAATGAGGATTTTTATTCTTTTAAGGAAGTATGTGTATTTTTATACGTACAAATGCAAAGCATGGAAATATGTTGCTGGAAGTAGAAAAATTGAAGCATTGTACTTTTTCATAACTTACGATTAGTTGATCTACTTTTTTGTGTTTGCATGATGAAAAAAAAACCACAAGGGGATGAAAAATTGTAGCTCTGTTTTTGCCATAATCATGCATTCAACTAATAAGACCTGTAAACTAATGTAAATACCTTAAAGAATCATGGTTCCGCGTTAAATATTTAACACATTGATATAAAAACTCAACAAAATGGAATAGATACTCATTTGAATCAACAAGACATTGATTCCTCTTAGTTTTTACTTCTTTTAAACGTGTTGTCTGTTTTCGTTTGCAACCAGCTGTGAAACAAAGATTCCCCGCAGTGTTTCTACTCAAAAGCTCATCCGTTTTTTAATTGAGCTCAGTCTTACTTATTGTTAGTAAGTTGCTCCTGTCATACTTCAAATGTAAATATATGGGTACTGTAGATGCATAAACGACACACTAGTTTAATAAGGCATACCCTCAAAAGTAATTTTCATCTTTACTTTACTCACACGTAAATATATGCATGCTTGTATACATGATCACTTTTCCGGTGTGTGCCTCATTGTCTACTTTTTTTGTGATGATGATGATGGTCATAGCATCAAAACCTGTTAAATGGTTCATCCATAATTGCATAAAGTTGATGAATCCATATTTTCCATGCTTGCCTGTTACACCACACCACACACACTAACAGTATTTATTCATGGCTTCCTCCTGTGCAGACGTATTGAGAATCCGCAGTAAAGAATAAAAGATTTCTGACAGCTTATCATAAAACATTTTGCTTACTCTAAAAGATCATCATCGTCTATGATTCATTTCATCATAATATCATTATAATGAGCAGGACTTAAATATCTTTTCAACTTTGCTTGTCCAAATATCCATTCTCTAAGCTTTCAGTTATAATATTCCGTGCCATATCAGAAGAATAAACATATGCACACGCCTGCTGTTCTTCAGTAATTTTTCATTTTCATTCAACTGCTTTGTCTTTTTTATTCATTTGATAATATTTGTAAGTCTCCTCATTACATTGTTCTTCAAGCTCAGTCAGTCAAGTCTTGTAACTAGACATAATGCATTAAATAGATACACGTGTTGATTTAAAGAAATAAAACGTAGCTGAACGTGTACCTGAAAATCCAAACTAAAAATTTGATCTGTCGAACGATCATCATGATGATAATACCCAAACAGTAAAAATCAAAAGTTAGACATTACTACACACAGTTTTAACATGACAAAGGAATGCATAAAGTACATCCTGGTTTGTGGAAAGCACATGCATATTATATCCAATAGATTTTGCCTACCGCCGCGTAGTAGGTATAATCCTTTATATATTATACATGTATGAATGGGTATAAGCACGTAACATGACAGGATCACCGGTAAACTGCAATAATCATAACAATAACAATCATTTCCTACGGTCATTCACAAGCCTATTAAAAGCTCAACTGATGAGGTAATAATCATTTTAGGGATAATAAATGTAAATTGCCCACCACCACCAACCAAGAGTCATATTCAATCTCTACAAGTTCGACGCAAGCAAGGCATACCATTATTATAGAGAATAATGTTATTATTATGCTCTTAGCAAAAGATATATATGTATTCTACACACACAGCATGTATAGAAATTGCAAAGAAAACACTTTGTATGCAGATTTTTAGCCATTCAAATAAAACCAGTTATATCCCACATTTACATACATAATATCATCTCAAAGTAGTAAGTAAACACTGTCGTTCTACATACTAGCACACTACTACCTCCATCACTACCAACAAGAATAAATTTTATGCTCATAAATGGACCACCTTTATGTAATCCACCACTACCAAACGCCGCGCCGTACCACTGGAATTCAATTGCCGCGAGGTGGTTGCTGGTTAATAGGGTAATTTAATGGGAATAACCTCTATGCAACTTTTTTTTTGCGAAACTTTTTTTTATTTCCTTTGCGTTTGAACAAAGAAAAAGTTTTCTACGAAAATCAAAATTGATTTCTCTCCCTTTCTTGTTTTTCATTCCATGTGCAAAATACTGATTTGGTTATTGGTGCTTTAGTACATTGAATGTAGTCATTTTACGCACCAATATCACCATCCGCCCATCATCATCATCATCATCATCATCAACACTTTAGAATTCATTTTCACTATTTGAGAGCAGACGAGCAAGCAAACAATTGAGCAGCAAGTTATGAGAAGAGAAAGACATCATCCAGAAGGAAATAAAGTAATTGAAATTCATACAGTTGGAAAGAATTATACAAGCAATTTTCCTTTCTTTCTTTCTTTCTTCTCCTTTTCTCACTCAAAATTGTTTCTTGTGAAATTGTGTGATGTGATGGGAGGGTGTACTATGGTGGTGGTAGGTATACACATATAACAAGTTACATTACATATTATATCATGGTGTATGGATGGGTACGTAGTAGGCGACGATCAGAAATGTAAAAAAAGGAACTTTTTTTTCTTCTCTTGTCACCTTACTCCCTTCCTTTTTTTTCTTGAGAATTCCATCACTTCAGTTCAACAACAAGTCAGCAATTTTCATGTAAAATAGAGCTTGTAAAAAGTACTGATGGTAATATTATTTTTTTTTTTATTTTGTGTAGAGAAATTCACTTTCACTTATTTTTTTTCTAAAAAAATACGATATGGTATTATAATGTGGGCATGCATGCGTGTGTGTGTATTTGTGCAGGATGCTTCACTTTCTAAAAAACATCTTGTGCTTTTACTCTCATCTTATTTCTTTCACCATTATTTGTTCTAAAACGATGAGATTTTTTTAAAAGGGATGAATGAAAAAGAGTATAAGGGAATTTTTTTTGGGTGTGACATGATGATGGTGTGATGTGTATTTCACCTTTTCCGTTTGGAAACTTAACCAAATCCAAATACTATCCGTATCTATCTTGTGCTGAAGGATATTTTCTTGTCTTTCAAAAAAAGTAAGAAAAAATAGAATTTTTGGGGAAGGCGAAAAATATCCATCGTAGTATCAAGAAAACATTTAATGTGTACAAGTTAGCATGCTCTACTTGAAGCATATCTAGGATGGCAAAAGCTCTTCTGATCTGAATGAATTTAATTTCCACCTCCGTACTCACTCGCAAACATTTATATGCAGTCAGTCAACATAGCGGAAGGAAAAAAAGCTAAATAAGAAAAAAAAAAATACTTACGGATAACGTATCCCTAAACAAAATAAAACTTAAAATGACGCAATTCTAAACTTGATGCTTGTTGAGAGTGAGAAGAAGAAGAAGAGGAGAAAAAAAGGGATCTAGCTTGGATGGATGGATGGATGGATGAATGTACGAGATTTTCATTCTCAAAGTCTCTCCTTACTTTTTTTAGTGAATTCTCAGTAATCATGGCATTCGACTTGGAAAAGAAGAACAAGCTAAGTATATATAAAGGCATAAATAGAAGAAAGTAGAACTGTTGGTTTTTTTTCGCTATAAAACTAGTTCTGTTATCGTGTATACATTACTTACGTTCCGGCTGACAAGAGCAGAATGCTTAGGAGGAGCACACACGGAGAAAGAGAAAAGAAAAAAAAGAGGAGAAAATGGTGATCAGACCAGTGATGCATAATATACAAGGCTTGCTTTTGAAAAAAAAATGCAGGCATCACACAGATTTTTTTTATACTTTTTTTTCTGCTGAAGAAGGCAGAAGAAGAAGAAAAAAAAAAAGGGTGTAAAAGGAAGGATATTATATATAAAGCATTCCCTCTCTTCTCTTCGTCTTCTTCTCTTTCTCATCTGACATCACAGACAAACACTCGAATGAAACGAGGGAATAAAAAATTGTCATGGACCTGCTGCTTCTTTCTTTCTCTCTCTCTCTCTCTCTTTTCTACATTACTGCATTACTTTACATTACTTCTTCTGGTTTTCCTTCGTTTACTTCTCTCTCTTTCTCTCTCTCTTCTCCAGTCACACAGAAAGAAAAAAAGATTTGCAATTTCCCAATCATGTCTTGTACACATACACCAGACGAGAAAAAAAAGAGAAAAAGAGAGATTCAAAATACATATATATACATTTTTTTATCCCATCCCATCAAATATACAAAATAAAATGCATACATTCAAATATATATCCCCACCTCCATTCGCTTTCTTTCTCTCTCTCTCTCTTTCAAAAAAAATGAATTTGTACTTTACTTTCGTTTTGCTTGGATAACTACATGGAATGGTGATGTGATGGCAGCGGTGGTGGTGTGGTCTCTTTTTTTCTTAATGTGTGTACCTTTTTCAAATAACCAATCTCTTTACATTTTCTCAGACACACATACACACACACACACACGTATTACCATGTTGGGAATAAAAGCAGTAATGCATTATGGGAATGGGAATACATTTTATATTTTTTTTCTCTTGTGAAAGAGTAAAAAACAGAAAAAAGAGAAAAATCTCTGCTTTCTATCGCTCTATAATGGTAGTAGTGAGTAGATACATAATAAACTTAGACATGCTTATATGCAGAGGTAAATATGGCAGGATAACTCATATGAGATGATATGCGAGTGACTTATTTTTTATTATTTGATGCTGATCATGATGATGATGATGATGTGCATGTTTTAGCCTTGGGTTAGGTTAACTATCATCAGCATTGACACCACTTAAGTATAAAGACGACAAAAAAATACGACGCAGTGAGTAGAGAAAAAAAGATGGGTTAAGTTATTATTATAGGTATATACGTAAGATAGTACATTATTGCCTACGCCTACTTACTACTACTGCACTGCTGTTGCTGCTGCTGATGCCACTACTACTACTACTACTGAGCATAATTTATTCTGAATATAAATTGGTGCCTATTCGCCAGTAGAAAGTAGAGAACAGACAAGGAGGGACTACTAGGCGGGTATTGAGATGCAGATTGGTATTACATATGAGGAGAAGGTAGAATAAGTGGAGATGGAAAGAGAGAGAGAGGTAAGCTAACAATGTGAAATGTATAAGTAAATTCAGATGATTTGAAAATCAGAACGACAGAGAGGGAAAATATATTGTGTCATGTCGTATAAGTAGTCTCGTACTCTTTTGCTTTTTGTGCCTGTGTGAGAAGGATGAGATGAGAGAGAGAGAAAGAGAGAAAGCAGCAGTGGTAACCAAACCGTGAGCCAACTTGTGTAAATATAATGAAGGCCTTAAAAGCTTCTCTGGATTGGATTCAATTGATATGCCGTCGTTCGTTCGTTCGTTTCTTTTCTTTTGGTTCGATCTCTGTGTAGCAAAAAGATGAACGTACCAACATATAGAGAATAAAAAAAAATAAAGTAAAAGCAAAATGCGATGGTGGTGGTGGCAGTGGTGATGGTATGTATGCAATCCATTACATTACATCATGAGGACGACGACGACGATCACGATGATGATCATGCTTGCATACATATTACTTTTTTCTTCTAACGTGTGTGTCTCTTATTTCTTTAGGTATGTTCCACACTAAAAAGGAGTAAAGTAAAGTAAAATGTAAAGTACAACAGGAGCGGAAGACTTTTTAAAAAAACGAACAGTTTTTATTGGGAGTTACACGATGGAAGTAAGAAAAAAAGGAGATGAAGAGAGAGAGAGAGAGAAAAAAAAAGAAAAGATATGAGATTTAGCTTTTAAGTTTACTCGCCTTCTCTTTTCTTCTTTCTTTCTTTTTTTTCTTGTCTCTCTCTCTCTCTATCCGTCTCTGTATATGTATTCCTTTTTTTTATAAAAATAAATGTAGCTTTCTTCTTTCTGGTAATATGTGTACTCTGTACTCCTGTCTCATCATCATCATGTTTTGGGACGACAAAGGACGACGACGACAAAACGAGAGTGAACAAGCTCTCGGCATACTGGGTTGATGTACCACCACCACCACCACCATCCAAAACGAATGAGCCAATATTCACATGAAGAAAAAGTAAAAACTAGTAAAAAAAAGTAAGTAAGTAAAAAGCAGTACAACAGTAGCAGAATCAGCATCTCTTTTCTAATACACACATGGATATTGTACGGAAATACTAAAAGATATTTTACTTTAGCTTGCTTGCATGCATGCATGCTCGTGCAAGAGAAACATCCACTTTTCTCTATTTTTTAACCCTTTTTTACTTAACTTTCTACTTAAGCAGCAGCAGGTAGGTATATGCGTGTGTGTGTGTGTGCTTGTATTATAATATGTACATGTACTCTCATTCTCATTTCTCCTTTGCGTCCTATATGTTTACCACTTACTACTTCTTTAAATGACATTTTTGTCTGTAAGTATATGCGTTGTCGTTTATATATAGCCACAATAGACATTGCGGTTCGTTGGTGACAGACAAGAAAAAAATAGTATAAAATGCTGTGAGGAAGACGAGAAGGAAAAAAAAGAAAGTGAAAACAAGTTTCTTTCTTTTGAGGCAATTGATAATAATGTGATGTGAAAAGTGTGCATACACAGCATATATACCCACACGTACTATAATACTGGCTACATTTTATATACATACATCTACTCATGCATAGTCTCTCATCTATTCCGCATGTGTTTGTGTACTTTACCTGGCTTTTTCTAAAGAAACTCATTCCCATTTTGGCAACGATGATGATGATGATGACGATGACGGCAAGTATATGAGAACAAGTAGAAAAGAAGCTCTTTACTTTACAGATGAAGCTACTACTACTACAGCTATGAGAAGAACGATGATAATGACGCTACTTTGTAGATTTTCCATGTATTTGTGTATAGTAGTTACACTACAAACGGGGAATGAATGACGGGTGTTTACACAAGAAGAAAAAAAAGTTGATACATATAGGCATGCAAGCACTTATTCTCAACAAATCAACTTCCTTTTCTTAGGCACACATACACACACACAATAATAATAATACTTTCTTTAAGGATGGGACAAAGTAGGTACATATAAATGTATTATTATAATGTACGAGATGCACACACACACAATTCATCCATTCCATCCATTATTGCCTTCCAGTCATCCTCATCATTATTATTGTCATATTCCAGCTTGGAATATTGGTAAAAGTCTGGTAGAAGAATATGTACTCACCTACATTTTTTTAAACATATATCACCTTCCATATAACTATAAATGAATGTGTATTTATGTATCTTACTGAACAGTATCTATTCACTTTCAATTTCACTCCGAAAAGCTTTTCTTTAGTATGCATTAAACAAGACTTTTAATAGAAAATAGGGCAGTACTAAAACGGTTAGGTACACAATAAATATTATACGTTCTTTATACGTTTTATGTTAATGTGTAATATATTATGCATGTATAATACTCTCTCTACACTCCACTACTACTACTGCTGCAAAAAGCTAAAGAAAACTCATCCTTCTCATCATCATCATCCTGATCATCATATCATGTCTCTGCTGTTATCGGTTTTCTTTCACTGAAAATTGCCATATTACTGGAAAACCTTGTTAGTCCTGTACTGTACCAAGCAAGCGCTTCTATGAAATTGCCTGTGATCCCCATTAGTCAATTTTATTTTTTTGATAAGTGCTCTTCTAGATACACACATGCATACTTTCACATGCTCTTTTCTAGTTATATAAAATATAATTTAAACAAGCATCACGCAGACTTTCATTATTCCCATTGTAAACAACAACAACAACAGCAAGCGTACTCATCTAACTTGTGTGTGTTTACATCCTTCAGTCCTTCCAACATTTTCCGTTCTAGATTGACGAAGATTACTTGGTACTGTGACAGACAAGAGAAAAAAAAATCTCCAAGGCTGATGATGATGAGAGAAAGAAAATGCATAACAAGTAGACCCAAACTAAAGCTATCATAGACAATCTTCAGTAATCTAGAACAGGTAGATGGGTAGGTAAAGAAAAGAAAAAACTCGGTAAGGTAGAACTAAAAAAAATTATACTCGTGCTTCCCTATTTTCCATTCTCATCATCATCATTGACGTTACAGCCCAATTTTTCATTTATACAGGTAATACTTTACCTTTGGTTTGCTAGCTTGTTGTTGTTCCTCTTAAACTAGAACCTATTTCCTTTCCTTTTTCCTTCCTGTTATTTTGTGTGCTTTACTCTCTTGTCATTTTACCTCTCTTTTTTTAACAAATGCCAATGTATCATCGTCTTCATCACAGCATAGCAGCACAACAGTCTTGTTAGCATGACTTGCTTACATTTTACTTTCTGCTTGTGCTTCCCTTCGTTCTCAGCTTTATAACTTCTTGTTAGGCTATACCTCCTCCTCCTCCTGTCTGCCGCTCTAGTTGAGACTCAACTAGACAAAGTCATCATCAAAATGATGCTGCATGCCAACGTGATATACACAAAAAATGTATTTATTTTTTCCAAGAAGCTTTTCTCCACAAAATGTACGGAAAGGTAGTGAGGAAAGCAAGCAGCTCAGTGACACAAGCTCATTCAATATTATAATAGAAAACAAATAAGGCCGAGAGAGAAGAGTGTGTTTTCAATTTAGTCTCATCGTTTGCAAAGTTTGTCCAACAAAACGGATGAGAGAGAGAAGATGACGATGATGAGAATGATAATACATAAATTGATGGAAATATCGGTGTGTGTATGTGTGTGTATTGTATACCTGGATGTAAAAATAGAGTAGGTTATACAAGTTTTATTTTTTGGTGGTATATTATACGCTATTCATAGTACTTGTTCGGTTTTACAAGTGGGGATAAGAATGAAAATGAAATGAGCTTAAGCAATTGCTAGAAGATAGAAGATGAGTGTGTAGGTATGCATAATATAGAAGCTCACTAGCATAACAATATAAAACAGCAACACAAGCACGGGAGAAGAAGAAGAGGAGAGGGAAAAAAAGTAGATTATATTGATTTAAGTCAATTTAATCTTGCCTGGAAGGGATGAATATTATTACTAAGCAAATTTATCCAAGTAATGAAACTTTTTAGAAGATCCTTTCAGCTATAATCATGTTGAAGTGGATGAAGGGAAAATTCTAAAAAAACGGAGTTTTCGATTTAACAACTTTTTGCTTGGATAAATTTAAAAGATTAATTGATTAACCTAGTTCTACTACATGGATGGATGCATTGCTTGAAACTAGATATATGCAATATTGATGCTTAATTTTGAAAAAAATACCATACCTTGATTAAAGTTTAACTAGCAATAATCCTTGAAACGTAGAATTTTATAGTTTGGTATGATTATCAATGTTTCCGTTAAACTCTTAAATCTTTTAAACATATTTTGTTTGAATTTTAAATACTATGATACTTATCGTTTTTTGTCATAATGCCCCACAAAAAGTACGTTGCATCAATAACAGTCGGCTACTCTATTCAGGCATTTTGCAAACATGACCACTAAAAACCTCTCTACACTCATCTCATCATACCAATAATATCCGTTTTTCTATACTGCGGCCAATTTTGTGGGAAACACAGTTGTGTGTGTAAAAGTGTGAGCGTTGTTGGTACCAAACCAGTCGTCCGGTCTTTGGCAAAGTCAAAAAGTACATTATTCAGTATTATTCATAACTTCTTAAAATAAAATAATTATTACCAATCCGAAAAGTTCGCTACTTTTTTTTACAACCGATACTAGATGAAGATATGAAGGACAAAGTAATTTTTGTGAATTATTATTACATATGAGTCTCACCGGATAGATATTTGAATGAATAAAGAATTTTTCCACTAATTTTAATGCAGACACTCATAACCATTTTTTGGTTACGAATATTTTCCGTGCATGACCTCTTCTCAGTCATTCAATTTAATTAACGTTTCATTGGTGATTCTCGATTTAACTTGAGGGGCCTTGGCAGACACATTCTGTCTTTCAGTTTCTTAGAAAACCAGACGAGAGGAACTAATTTAACATGAACGCGACATAACCAAAACCGTCCCAACAAATTTATCCTCATCATCATGGCATTTATAATTTTACTACTACTGCGTACCATCTTCATTCTTTCATTATTTTGCGGGTGACACATAATATGCAAAACAAACAATAGTAGTGCTCGCTTCTTTTTGCCTATTTGTTATTTCTAAAAACCGCAAATTCTCGTGCTGATAATAACAATGCGGCAAATTTTTCTTCTACTTAACAAAACAGCCAACAATTCAGGGAAACACGAAAAAAAACTTAATAAACCACCACAAACACTAAAAAATTATAACAATGGGATACCTTCATAAAAACAGTGATGTTTGAGTATTTATGTTTGTAAAAAAATTTGAATTTTTGAAAGTAGCAACTTTAAATATTAAATTTAAGGATGCCATTAACGAATACCTAATTTATGATACTCACAGAAGCAAACAATGCATGCCTGCTCATCGGAGTTTCTTACTTCGCTTACTAGATTTTGAACAAATATTAGCAATTATTATTAGTGTTATTCTTATTTTGTAACAGCTGCAGCAGCTAATACTCTAAACACCACATCATTAGATAACTATTTTACCACAAACGTTTGTGATGACTATTATCTTTTTTCTCAAAAGAAAAGCTCTTTTATTCATTTGTACGCAGTAATTTTCAAACATTTGTCATAAAATAGCTCGAGTCTTGGCCACAGTTGGCGAGGAAGATTTTGTAATGTTTTTTTTTTTTAAAAGGATTAATCTGTACTATGGTCGATGTAACTTCTTGCAAGCTCATTGTTCAAATAAAAATTTGAAATACCTCTTACATGTTTACTTTTTAAGAAAGCCCAATTATTTCTGCACGCCTATTCAAATTTTAGTGCGGAATTGAAGATTTTTGTTTCTGGGGCTATTGTTGTCGTTTTATTTGTTTCTTTGATGACGGTGAAAACCGTTTTAATAATGATGTGACGACTGTTACAATTGGATGTTTCGAAAAAAAAAACTCATTTTCCTGTATTTTCAAACTATGAATTTTCCTTCGCCTATTAGCATGTTTTACAAACCTAAAACTAACAAAAGACATGAAAAATCTCAGTGCTTAAAATAGTACTCAGAAATTATATAAAGCTTCTTCACTGCTCACATTATTGACTGCAGCTTAGTTTTATGGTTTTCGGGAGCAATGACATCCTTCTTCTTTCAAGTTAAATTAACCATAAAGGCTAACAACTGAAGATGACAAGGAACTAAAGACAATTTGTAGGTACCTATATGCTACATATATGCTGTCAATGTCCCTCCACATCTACTCATTTATACAACAGTGCCACTATTTCTTTAGTACATTATGCACACTTCGATAATTGACCACTATGTAGAGGTTAAATCGAAACTAGACAAAGCATACTTAAAACGAGGTTGTTATGGTTATGAATGAATATCTTCCACTACAACTATTACAATGTATATAATAACCACGTAATAATGATAAAATACCAGCGTAATTATAAATTTCCAGTTTTTGATAAAAAAATGCAATCCTTTCTCGTGAAATAGTAGAAAGTGAATTCATTCATAGCTTTGTAAAAATATTTTTGTAATTAGCTTAGAAAA
The DNA here is from genome assembly GCA_027743805.1 of Lepidocyrtoides sp. E14. Lineage (NCBI taxonomy): Eukaryota > Metazoa > Arthropoda > Collembola > Entomobryomorpha > Entomobryidae > Lepidocyrtoides > Lepidocyrtoides sp. E14. The sequence goes on along the minus strand of JAHZMZ010001243.1, from coordinate 5,379 downwards.
TAAGTTTGTTATGAGGTTTGCTTGCATTCGAACTGTCGGAAATGATCCAAATCCATGTCAGTATCACTACTATCAGTAAGTAGCAAAGGAATAAGTAAAGTATTGTTTGAAGTTGGTGATGCGAACGATACAAAAAAAGTCGATATTTATTGCTAAAATCAAGTAGCAGTAGTGCAAACAAATGAGGTCTCGTAATGCAAACTCCTTATTTTTATACCTAATTTGATCGTATCAGATCTTCCATGACGCCGTCACGCTTTAGAAAAAGATGTTGTAATTGTATTAAAGTAACTCTGTCATCTCATGTCTGTAACTCTTTTTAAATAACCCTAAGAATTAGTCCCAGTGTATAATCCAGTCTATTGTTCTCATTGGCAGGCTAAAAAAAAGTGAGATTTGTTTAGCATTTTGTTCGTATGAAAACCATGATCAATTCATGAAAGGACAAGCCAATCGAATTTAGTATTATTTGCATGTGTGTAATATAGTCAAAATGTTACACAGCGAATAATAATAGGGATATCGAACAAAAGATAATAATTACAGCAAATGGAAGCAATGTAAGATAAATTATGGGAAAAATGTGAGCAGCAAAATGACCACTGAAATATTATAAATGGGTATTATATAACGTATAGACTTTTTTTGGTACTTTAATGATAAGCAACTATGATTAGGGCATTGGACTCGGTTTTAAATAAAGACTGTCTTGCTATATTTTTAATCTTTTTTTTTTGCAGAAACGAATCGTAATAAACTAAGCAAATGACTGAAGAGTGCTGCATTAAGCCCAAAAGTATTCCAACATAAAAAGCTAATGATAATCTGCATGACTGGTCATCAACTTTGTTCTCAAGATTAACAAGAAAAACTACACGACTCAAGTGAGGATCGTCAAGATTTTTGTTAAAAAAATAAAAATCCTTTTGTTGATTTTTTTTAGAGTAGCCGAATACAGACAGAAGTCTCACTGCTTTGTCTTGTGAATCTATTTAGGGTTCGTTTTTTATCTTCTTATTATAGTGGGAAAACAGTTTGACGATGATGACGGAGATGAGCGTAACAGTAGCGAGAAGAATTTCCCATCTTCCCTCTTCGCTTGCGGTTCATGTTTTTACTGCCATGCATTTAGTATTGTGAGATTGCAGATGAATGATACATTTTGTACAATGAATAAAATGTGCATATAAAGATAAACAGGGCTGGCGAAAGAATAAATGACTGTATATACACTACGCAGGAAAAGGACGATTAAGTGTAAGAAGAGTTTAATTGGAGCTGTAATTAGAAGTGATTGTGCTACAAGTGACACTTCCTCACAGCTAGCTAAGAGAGGAGAGACAGAGAGAAATTGTCTGTTGTTGACAAATTGCAGGAATAGAACGAACACTTTATATATCCCTTCCTTCATATTACTCTGAAATGATAATCGAATAATTACATTTTTTGGTTGCATGAGAATTCTGACATCATT